>BOPM01001051.1:40208-47649 GCA_022179025.1 Porites australiensis | reverse complement strand
TAAATCAGAGTGTTTGCATGGGTCTAGAATAGGGTATCATTTTTCAGGAAACTGATCAGTTGGTTGAAGATTTTATCTAGACTAGGGTTTGTGGTATAAGGTTTTGTTTTGGCTAGACCACGTACTGTACTGTGCTAGTGACCTCAGTAGTTTCTGGAAAACAGCTACTCTAGAATAGGGGGATTTGGGGAGTTTACTCTAGTATAGGGTAACAAAATTCATTTGAACTAGCTCTGGTATAGGTTAGGGGTTCCAGGGTGCCAGCGGCACATCCCCACCCAGAAATTCCTAAAGTACCCCCCCGGGGCTAGAGAATAACTAAGTAAAAGGTTATCATTTGAGCTCCTAAGTTTATATCACGATGGACGCCTAAAAGAAATAAAAGATAATAAATAAGATGGAGCTAAACCATGAAGAATCTTAAAAGTATCAAAAGAATTTTAAAGTAGACAATTCTAAATCTAATTGGTAACCAGTGTAACTCCACAATAAGGGGCGTTGTGTGACAAAATTTGTGTTCATTAAATGAACACAAAGAATGAGTGTCTCGGTTTATGTTTGTGAGAGATAATTCCTGATGCGTCGTATGTTGTACAAATAGAAAAATGAAGAACCCGCAGATCTTTGTAATATGCTTCGACTTGGACAGCCTGGAGTCAAACCATGAACCGAGATTCCTTACAGTAAGAACGGAATCAATCACGGATACTCGTGCTGTCGACCTTTTCCGGCTGTTGTGGTGTGCCAATCAAATGAGAAATTCTGTTTCGTCGTCATTCAATTTAAGATTGTCCTTCAACATCCACGAACAAAAGGCAATTTTCCATGCTTTTTGAGGGTGAAAGCTGGTCTGACTTAAGATTAGGACTAAACGAAATGTAAACCTCTGTATCTTCTACACAACAATGAATATCAGGCTGATGAGTTTGACAATCTCAAAAAGCTTACTCGTATACAGCTTAAACAGAATGGGACCTAGACAGGAACGCTGAGGCACGTCACATCTTGAACTCGTCACAGAGAGAGTATATCATTGATCAACACTTGCTGAGATCGCCCCGAAGAATATGACTTAAGCCGAGAGAAGTCTTTTCGGTGGATGTCAGCTGAAAACCGGAGCCGATTCAAGAGAGTATCATAATCAATGGTATCAAAAGCGCCGGTGCTTACGTCTAGATTTGGGCGATATGCTGATCGTGACGCTGGAAAGAGATTATCGGTAAACAGATAATGTTGTAGTTGCTTAGCAACTGCAGTGATCTACAAATTTTGAGACACGCCAAATTACTCACAGGCAAAGTGAGTGTAATTAAACGACATGCACAGTAGAAGAGAATTAAGTTACGAGCATAACCAAAAAAAATATTCAGCCGTTGATATGGACATTAATTGGCGAAGGGTAACTTTGCTGCCAAGAAAAAGATTTTTTTCCTACAGCCAATGATCATGCATGTATCATTATTAGTAAGCCTAATTAATTCCTATCCGGTTTTTTCTCCTTTTTTTTTTCACTTTTCCATTTAACACTGTTCACTTGTCTTTATTGTGTTATTGTGTAAGGGCTAAGGATCATTGTTGTGTTCTTTGTGACGCAACTCGAGGCCTGCTATTCATTTGGTATATAGGGTACACCAGCCCAAATTCTAGCTCTTTTATTCTGGAGCTATAAACCAGAAAAGGGTAAATTCAGCAGGGACATGCATGCAGAAACAATTCTTGTTGTTGAAACGTCGTTAGCTGTGTTAATGACAACTACCTTGGCCAAAGACAATTCCGAGGAGTGAAATTATAGACCATTAGTTAAGGATCATCTTTTTAATTTATGTACTCTGTAGGATGGTGTTTTTAAGTGTCATTTTTGTAAATTCTATCTAGACCAATTTGTCCGTGTCATCCAACTCGACCTGCGACTATTTAACCTCTACCGCGCTAGCCCGCAAAAAGAAAACTACGGTCGTAATAAACGATATGACGAACTTCTATATAACGAAGTCCTCGGTGTAACAGACTATTTTCTTAACCCTAAAAAAGGTAAAATATATATAAAAAAAGCATCTTCATATAACGAAGCCTTGTTATAGCGAACACCTTGACCCGCGGGTCTACTGTAATAACACCAAACGATGACGTACACGATGACTCACCTGTCAACTTGTCGCTTACTGCTGACACAATGGCAAATGCTTTTGCTGAGATAATAATACAGAATTATGAGTCAGGCAGTTTGCATGTAAATGTCTAACTAGCGTTTTCTAAAAGCGTGACCTTGCTTAAACAGTTAAGACTGGCCGTGTAATCACACTTGGTGCCTAAGCATTAGTACCCGGGCACCGGAACTTTTGAAAAGGTAGTCTTGTAAAATTCTAACCGGAAATTCGCGTTTTATTTCTGCAAATGTTAGCGATCTTTGATTCCAGTCTCAGGCTTTCACTGAAAGTTAAATGGACTAATTTGTGAAAATGATAAACGCAATCCCCGAAAGAAATTTGCCAGTCCTGAATTTTGTTTACATCAATTTGACCATTTCCTCAACATGTGAACACCAAACCGTTCAGACTATGTTAATGGTAAACAACCACTTGCAGTGTACTTTCGTCAGGAGTTTTTCTCAGAAACCACCTGATTTTGTAAACTCCTTTATTCCCACCAAATTTGCATACGACTGTAATGTTTTTTCTTTTTGCGACACATAAATTGGAAGATAACCAAAAACTTTTTTGTGGCCTCGCTTGTTTTATCTTTATGTAGTTATAGTAATGATAATAAAGACTTTTCCAGAATAATCCAGAATGTAATTGCCATTCAGGAATAAGTTCAGGCGAGTTAGAACGCACCCTCACTTATACCACAACAGCGGAGGAAGGCACAATACCTTTTCGCCGTTCACTCCTCTCTCCTCGGCAGAGGCCTCTTTGTGTTGTGGGGAGGCTGGGGAGAAAGAAAAAGAGAGCGCGCGGGGCACAATGGGAAGGGTGGGAATCGTCCCCCGCGCGCGTTCTATTTTTTCGTTTATTTTATTTTGATGGGGATACCCAGCGGGAGCCTCTGCGGAGGAGAGAGGGCCATTCTGGTGAAAAAAGGGAGCCTGCCTCCACAGCTAATTCCGTGGGATGCCTTTGGCACTCCCACGCTAAAAATCCGGTTCGGTTGTACCCAAAATTGCAAAGCCAGCCAATAGGATTGCCTAAAATCTTTATCGATTATAACTTCTTCCAAGCCAACCAATCAGATTGTACGAGATTTGTGTCGATTTTTAATCGATTTGCTTCCTCTGAAGAACGTTGAAAAGAACGTTCCTTTCCAAATTTGTCGCGCTTGAGTTTTTCCACTCGTGGTTTAGGATGGCTTGTTAACCAGCGAAATCCTTCGGGATACTGGCAAGTCACGAAAGGCGACCTAAGCCAAATTATTTCTTTCCTTCCTGATTCTTTTTTCTTTAGGTCTAGCTTTTTCATAAGGTTTTAGTAGCGTCTGGTTGCGGGCTGTGATTTCCGATAGATTTTTCTATTCGGAGTTCGCCAGTTTTTGCCGAGCACAGCTAGAGTTCAGTTTTTTTTTCTTTTCTTATCGAAAACACCTTGACGATGGAAGGTTAAATCGCGTAAATTTCAACTCGTACTCTTGACGATTAGCGGAGAAATCGCGAAAATATTGTCCTTGTCGATCGACGACTCGCTTTCGGCATGGATTGGACTTCTGGATGGGACACGGATCAGGACCTTAGTAAACTTATTATACCTTGAGACCTTGGAAACACATTGCAATTAATTTTTAACCGTATCAAGAGCATCTTGGAATATTAAACTTTCATCTTGGATTAAAACATTGGAACTTTATCGAACTTTGTAACCCTGGGTTCGACCCTGGATAAAGCAAGCGGATGTTTTGTTTTGTTTTGTTCCATTAACCTAAAACTGCAATGTTTATTTCTCTTTGAAAAAGTTACCTGTCGCTACTTACTACCAAGATATGACGTATCTTTATACATATAGTTCCTGTGCAGAGAGCATTATGCGCACGTTCTCCATTACTTGTTTCTGTTAACATTCCAATTTAAGTTTCACGGGTAAACCTTGTTTTGATGCAAAATAACTTCTTTTTCTTATCCAAATCGTCCTATGAAAATAACTACATAGCGATAGATCAAAACAAGATCAACTCCATCCTTGCGACCACTGACAACTATAAATTTAGCTTGCGTAGCAGGTGTCGAAAGGGGTAGGGGATAGGGAGGAAGCAAAAAGGGGATGTGGATTGGGGACAAATAGTAGCCTGTCACGCAGGCTACTATATGTTCAGTCATAAGCACATTAAACCAACCCAAACAGGTAGCCTACTCATCGATGCTCATAACATGACACATAACATTCCCTAATTTTTCCAAATTCAGGTAGAACGCCGATTATGCTTCCATAGACCAACGCATCCCACGGAAACGACTTTAGGCGTCTTGTTCTCTCTTTTCATTTTGACCAGTATGCCCGGACATGCCTATAACCTGATTCTTCTATCACTTCATTGAGAAAAATCTATCCTGTTTATGTTTAATTTTAGATCTTTTTTTTTTTATTATCAAAATTAAGAGAGAAAAATCATCCCCAGTGACAAGTTTTATAAAATATTCAGGTTGTGGCACAAACATATATTGTATAATGTCGATTGCCGAAAGTTTGCTTGGTATTTACTTTGTATAATGTTGTAGTTGGCTTAAGTTTTATTTTCGATCCTTTGTCTTGGGGTATGGTAATGTATGATAATAAGTTTGTATTGTAAAAATGGTAAGTCAATATATATACTCTATATTTGCAAAACTTCCTCTTGCGTGACCTTTCATATAGATTTGCCCACTTTTCTATCGCGTCACAAACGGAGAGAAATTGACACATCGCGTGCCGTGGTTGGGTAGAAGTTGACCTGAATAAGTACATCTTGTCCTCAAAATGTCTGCCATCGAATACAACAATTTGCTTTTCAAAATAGGCCAGAGACTGAACGAGTTGAATGTAGGAAGACAATTGCTTGTTATGTGCAGAGGAAAGGTGGCGCCTCGCGATGAAGAAAACATGCAAGATGTCTTCCCGTTGTTTGTAGAGTTGGAGCAGAATGGTTTTCTTGGTGCAGATAAATTGAATATTTTAAAAGATCTTTTAAAAGGCCTTGAAGAGTGGTCACTTTTTGGGAATGTCAAATCGTTCGAGAGTAAACGAAAGGAATACAACAGCTTGCTGGAGAGAATTATTCATGTTCTAGACGAGCTCGATTGTCTCGAACAACTCGTCGCTATTTGCAGTGATCGGATACCGGAAGAAAAGCATAGCAGCATACAAGATGTTAGATCACTATTTCAGGAGCTGGAAAAGAATGACTCTTTAGGGATCGATCATCTTGAAGTCCTGAAGGAGATTTTGACCCGACAGGAGAAAACTGATTTACTTCGGGAAGTGGAGGAGTTTGAAGACGGAAAAAACCAAGAGGAAGAATTTGAATGGCGGAAAGGTATTGTTACCGTTCTAGATTCTTCTTTGGGTATACCCTCACGATCCGTCACGGCGGTTTTCGCTGATTCTACTTTTTTCTCCCCCTTATAACCTGTTTTAGGACCATTTTTGTACTCAGAGGGACCAAACGAATGTCTATTGTCTCAATAATTACGAAATATTTCATTTCTCTTTAATACAATAGTTCTACCTGATATTAATTACGCACTGTCTACGCCGCGTCCAAGTGCGATCTTACATACCTGTACAGTGTTTCTTAGACCGCTGTTTTAAAAGGAAATCTACGTCTAAGCCCGTAAGTGTTTATGATTTCTTAGAGAGGCAAGACCGTAAAAGGACATCCACTTTTATCTATTATGCCTCGTGTTAAACCGTCCAGTTACAATCTTAGGAAAGAAACTTGTTTTAGACTTAAGATTAACACTCTGCGTTTTAAAAGCTCTAGTTATTAATCGTTGAGTTTTTAATATGAATATACTAGATTTTTTAATTCTAATTTTTTACCTTTTTAAAATTTCTTACACTTACTTGTAACGAAAGATATGTATTTTTATCTTTTACATTTAATAAAGACTATTATTATTATTATTATTATTATTATTATTATTATTATTATTATTATTATTATTACTATTTCAGCACAAGCAGCTGCGATAGCGTCGTCGGCTAGCAGCAATTTAGCTGGAGGTAAGTTGCGCTCGTAAGTATTAAGCTCCATGTACATAACGGGATTCCCAACCCCCTCCCCCCCCCCGCTGGGGAGACACGGCCTCTTGAACAGAGCCAAAGATCTCAGTGCGGAAATTTTTCTCATAAGTGAGAAGTATATGTTAATTTTTGTTAGGATTGATTAGATCTTCTGTTCAGTACTGATATAAAATATTTAAACACTGGCAAACTGTTTAACATTTCACGGCTAGTGAACCTATGTTAGAACTCTCAGTCATAGCTATATCTTGGTTTTAATACTTCTCCAGATCAGATAGCTGATAGACTTCAAAACAGTCTGAACTTTTCAGTGCGCAATTGAAAAACGTGCAAGCAATCAATGAACATCTGGAGCGAGAGGAAGCCGTGCACGCTCAAGCACCAGCTCCATTGGCTGTCTATGAAACAGTTTTAATTGATCTCAGAAACTCGGTTATGGCATATAGCCTTTCATAGATTTCCACTCCTGCAAATCAAGTACCCAGGGGGGTACTCCTGGGAATTCTTGGTGGGGGTGTGCCGCCCGGTTCTCCAACACCTGACCCTATTCCAGACCAAAAAATAAGATTTCCCAGACCCGTTTTCAGACCAGGGGCCCGTTTCTCGAAAGTCCCGATAATTAACGGGCCCGGTAAGCTGTCTCCGTTTACATTAAGGATCGAGGTTTCAATAGTTTTGCATCTAGCATGATAAACCTATCAGTTAGTGAAACAAAATGGAGTAGTTTGCTAGCCAGGACCCGCGCTCTTATTCTTTATTTTTCGATTTGAATATTTGATTTCGGGCCCGAAAAGTTACCGGGACTTTCGAGAAACGGGCCCCATACCTCTAAAATCCATACCCGTTTTCAGACCTGGCCTTTAGGCAGAAATTATGTTATCATTACTTAGACTAGAGCGCAAACAAAAAAATTGTTTAAATCCGTTTCGAGTTCGCATACTTCTCTTTCCTTCTTACTCATTTGGAATTGAAACGATGAATACCTTCATACACTCCTGTAGTTCGTTCAAAAACCATACCCGTTTCCAGACCAAAATAGGCAACGTGTATACCCGCTTTCAGACCAAAACGGCGCAAAAACCCTACCCGATGGGCCAGCACATACCTATATAGCTTATATAAAGGAGTACCCCGGGGTCAAGTCTTGCATTGTTTGTTTAAAAAAGAGTTCAGGGGACATTTTTTGAGACTTTATTACTATTTTGGCTTAAAATTGTTATTGTCTTCCTTGATTT
>BOPM01001051.1:27708-37708 GCA_022179025.1 Porites australiensis | reverse complement strand
TACAAACAAGCAACTGTTAATGCAGTTTTTTAAAGAGGAACCGGGAATGAAGTTGAAACTACAACGGGTGATAGAATATAGAGAGCAACTAAATCTAAACATAGAGAAAATCGAGGAGAAGATAAAACACAAGGAAGACGAACTACAAGGAGAATTAGAGGGAGAGAAAAAGAAGTTCGAAATGGCTGTGTCGAGCGTCATGGACAAATGGATTTGCCAAGCGAAAGTTGAAGGTTAGTTTATAAAGATAAGATGAAAGAACAAAAACTACATTATGGTGTTGCCTTGTTCTTTGCGATGCTTTGTCTTCCTGTTCAGTCTGAGTGTTCTTCTTAGTAAACGCAGTTTTGTCAGATCGCAGATCGTTGTAGAAACTGCATGCAGAAGAGTTTCTTTTTCAGTTGTTTGCTTCCCCTCTGGCATCCCCAACACGGCTTGTATTCATTTTTAGCATAATTACTTAGGCTCCGGTTGTTCAAACCTTAGATAACGCTGTCCACCGGATACACCTGAAAGTTTAAGGAAAACCAATTGCGTAATCCACTGGCCGGATAGAGATTTATCCAGTGGAAAGCGTTATCCACTTTTTGAAAACTGGGGATTGGTGATTAGAGTTTCGCGTGCTCTGATTGGTCGAGGATTGCGTCGTGTGTGGCTATATTAATTTTTCCCCGCGCGGGGTGATTTTAGTACACAAACGAGGCATTAAGCGACTTTAGCAAAGATCAGCCTTATTGGCCTGTAATCGTGCAACAAGGCAGGTTTAAATGGGTTGGAAAAACTCGAAACATTACTTTTCAACTAGTTTTGCAGCAATGTTGCAAAACAAGATGCAAGTTGCACGTTTTATTGTTTATTGTTTATTTGCTTTGTGGTGAGTCAGAGACATAAATATAAAAAAACGTTAAGATTAATGATTTTGTTTTTGCTTTGCATTGCAGATAACGAGTCTACTCTTTTTGTTGTGCTTTTAACAAACAGTTTGGTTGTCTACAGCCATGAAATTAAAGAGTTTTCAAGGACGACCCGAGGGTATTTGACCGAAAAATTGGCTCTCATTCCAAGCACGAAGCTACTAATAACCGATATTGGGTACTGGCTACATTTGAACACAGAAGAACTTCCCCAGGAAACTCTTCATGTACGCATCAATGAGAGAGGAAAATTAGCTCTTGCCACAATCTTTGAGCTATTGAACAAACGTTGGCAGACTTTAGATCTTATTTCAGTGTTCCGGGAAGTTCAAAGAACCTTACCTGTCAAGAAGGCTTCCCAACAGTTTGACCAAGGGAATTTCCAAGTTTCTGCTTCTGTTTGCGACTTACTTGAAAATTTGTCTTGCCTTCCAAGACTTCAGAAAACGGAACTATGAACACGACACAGGCACCCCACCATCTTCATCCCCCATTTCTTTCAGGTCCTTGCTCAGACACCCCTTCCCTTTCATTATCAAGGGGGAGTTTCCACAATGAACCACGTCAATATTTGGCATGGGGCGTGAGGAAAGGCTGGTGGTGCATGACGTTGACTTCAATAAAATCCCACCACTAAAAACCTGGATTTTCCAAGTTGACCGAAACAGGTTCTTATATAAATGCGTGGTAATTAGCACAAGTATAGGCTATTTAGGTTCTTTAATAGGTTCTTGTTTTCTGTAGAAAAAAACAATGCAAAGGAGCGAAGAGTATTAAGTGGTTCAGCTTATTCTTCATTGATGTAAAATCTGCATACCAAATTAGAAGTTATGTAAAAATGACCTTAAAAAGAAGAACTAAAGCACTGACCTCAAGAATATTGTCCTTCTTTAGAGCGTAACATGCACTTATTGCAATTGCTCGTCCTATTCCAATCAGTTCTAACAGTTGATTTAACTCTAAACGATAATAATAACGCCTTGTCATCAAACATTTAACTCATATACAGACTGAAATCTGGAAATTGATATAAGACATCTATATTTTCTCGCCTGCCTCACTGGAAATCTGTGAAAAATTAGAGAGCATCAAATCCTGCGATATATCAACCGTGGAAGGATCACAACAACTTTAAAGCAATGTATGGAGACTGATATCATTGGATCCTCTATTGAGCTATAGACTTACAGAGGTTTCCTGTAGGTGTGACCCTATATTTCTGAGAGGTTGATTACTCGATCCGGGAGTGATAGTGACAGTGTGAGTGTTGATGAAAGTGACAGTGAACTTCCATAATCACCAGCTAATAGAGGGTGCACAAGAAGGAGCACCAAAACTGGACCGAGTGCCGGACAAGTTTTGCATTTCCCATTCCGTTGAGTCTTGTACAAGCTGGCTCATTTTGAAGCCGCATAGCCTCTTGCCAATTTAAACATAAGCTACAAGCACACTCTCCTTCGCAGAGGTTCCTACTTGTATCTCATTTACAAAATTTTGAATAAAACTTTTAGAGTAATTAACGCGTGTGGGACGACGGGAATAGAGAAAGGCGCGGTTTCCCTCCTTCTTTCTCCGCGTCCGTGTTGCCTGTAAGCTTCTCTTTCCCCTCTTCTAGGCCTCCTAGAGACACAAAAAGACCTCTGCGAGGGAGAAAAGAACGCGAAATTACAAGTAAATGCTCTGAGAAAGCAATATTTAGAGTGAGTTGATTTTTACAGTAGCACCTCCCGAAAGCGACCACCCAACGGATGCGAAGATTTAGTGGTCGCTTCCTGGAGGTGATCACTTACGAGAATATAGGACAATAGAAGGTCTCTTTCGAGAATAGGCTCTGTGCGTTTTGGAAGAAAATTCGTTACATGCAATTTATAAGTCTTGATATGTTGTGACGTTCTTCATATCCATTGAGCAGCGAGGCAGATACAGTGAACTAGAGATCAGACCATATGTCAAGTGGTCGCTTACAGAAGGTTGAAACAACTAAGAATTATAGAAATGGCCTCAAAAGTGCTCACGGTTGCTTGCGAGGTGGTGGTCGTTTACGAGAGATTCGAATTACAGGGTTTTGTCGGAAAAATCTTAGTGTTTTGGATAGATCGTCGCATATGGGGGATGGTCGCTTACATGGGCTGGTCGCACATAGAGGTTTGACCGTCAGCACTGGTGTGGGCTTGTCTCGGTGTATATATAACATGATATAGATATATAACATGAATGTTCTTTTATTTCAAATTTCGCTCATATTTTGAAACTTATGGTCTAAACATTCATCTCATTTCTTGATCGACATAACGGCAGGAAAAACAGTGATGACTTGATGACGTCATTGCGGGCACCAACATATGTGAAGCCAACTCGTTGCGAGATCCACGCACGTTTCACGCGTGCCCAATTATAAGCCGATCTTTATCTCAAGCCCTTCATGGGTTTGTTTCTATCTGTATTTTTTTTTTTGCACGAAGTTGATAAAACTCACCCTTCCTGCCTTCAAGGAGATTTCTTTAGAGAGAAACAAGTAACGTAATTCACATTGTTTACACAACTCCCGACTCGTCCCCAGTCGTCTCTCATTATTAGTATTGGCCTTCAAGACCGAACGAACGGGCTCTTTACCGAAGGGGATGAACAAGACTATATAATAGAGAGCAAAAGTGTGACGTTACGTTACCATGGAAGGAAATTTCTTGATCTCAACAACCTTTCTATCATCGGCCAATTGCACATATTGTCTAACGATAAAAGACAAGTACGGGCTACCGTTTTGTTCCTGAGTGCAAACATACAAGCGCATACATGAAAGTCATACATGTCAAATTCAGATTATTATTATTATTATTATTTTAATGTCAGATTTACAGGGTCACGATTCTTTGAGATCCAGTAATTTTGATACCATACTAGATTACAAAGCAGTCGGTCTTTTTCACCATATCGGGTTTGCAAGGCGGGAGGCACCGTCGTGATATTTTCGCGCGAAGCGCGTTGGCCTCACAGGCCCGTAGGGTGTCCTAGCTCCTAGGCAGAAATACGAGCTATTTTGCAGTTTCTCAGCAAGTACGTTATTTTAAGTCGTTGAAAATACGGTATCCTCATGGTAAGAGATTTGTAATGATCAGGAGCCTGTAATGATAAACTTGGAATATTGGCATACTACTTCCCTGCAAAATTTTCATGTTCTTTTCGATAAGTTTTATATAAATCAACTGGTACACACAGTAATTTGAGTAATTTCGCAGGCACTCTCGTCCCCAGGGTCTTCTCGTTTTCTAATATGACGGAAGTAGGAGATTATCACGGTTTCAAGGAGTCGCCCCTACGCTGAATTGCACTAGATCGTGGAAACTATTGAAAATCCAGTTAGTTTTAATTAGCCAACTATACGCAACATAACAACGTTTGCTTAAGTGACCAGTATATTCAATAAAGATGAATGTTTGTCTCAGGCCATTGGCCTTGAAAAAGCAAATCAAGCAAGTTGAAGCTAATTAAGTTGGAATTCAGAAGCGAAAATGAAACTATCGCTTCCGCAATTTTTCAAATATGGAACCCGTTCTTCCGTGACGGCTTCTTAATTCAATATTCATGACGCGTGACAAACACTACCCTCCTCGCACCCCGTGAAGACGCGTACAGTTTGAAATGTCTGAGTATGAATATAACAATTTACTGTACAAAATAAGCAAAAGACGAGACAAAATTCATGTTGGTGAACAACTGCTTGTTATATGCAGAGGAAAGTTGCCGGCTCGTAACGAAGAAAATATCGCTACCTTTTCTTTGTTTAAAGAATTTGAAGGGAAAGGATTTCTAAGTCCCGATCGTCTAAATGTATTGAAGGCCATGTTAAAAGGCGTCAAGGAATGGGCACTTCTTGAAGAGGCTGAGAAGTTTGAGGCTAAAATTTGACTAAAAGAAAGGAATACAATGACTTACTTGAGCGGGTTATTCAAGTTCTCGACGAGCTAAATGATTTGGAAAGACTACTTTATTTCGATTTGCGGACGAAAGATAACGGAAGCGAGGCAAAGCAGCATTTTTAATGTCCGATCATTGTTTAAGGAGCTCGAAAGCAACGACTGGCTTGGAATTGACTGCCTCGACACTCTGAAGGAAATTTAAACCAGACGAATGAAATAATTTGCTTAAGGAAGTGGAGGAGTTCGAGCAACGACAGAATCATGAGCTTAAGAGTGAACGGCTCTCTCCTCCGCAGAGGCTCCCGCTGGGTATCCCCATCAAGATAAAATAATCGAAAAAATAGAAAGCGCGCGGGGGACGATTCCCCCCCTTCCCATCGTGCCCCGCGAGCTCTCTTTTTCTTTCTCCCCAGCCTCCCCACAGCCACAACACAAAAGCCTCCCCACAACACAAAGAGGCCTCTGCGGAGGAGAGAGAGAATGGCCTTTACTTGCCGGGTTTTATACTTTATGTGTACTGATGGTTAACGCTCCGCCGATGCAGTGAAATTAAATGAGACTCACGTTTTCTACATTTGGCCTAAAAAAAATGCAGTTGTGATAATTAGATAAATTCTTCACTGGGTCTTGCTATAGTTAAGGTTCTCTTCGTGTATAGTAATCCCTACAACACCTTGTTCTTTTAAATACCATATTTGTACACAGAACAGGTACCCCACATGACAGCTTCTATTGACAAATGGTACCCCTTTCAAATACCTAGTTTAGAACAGTGCTTCCCTGCCCCGTCATTTTGATATGAATAAATCAATACACCAGGAAGTTTCGTCGTCATGTTTACACCGAAATGATAAATTTACCTACCCTTTCATGTACTTTAACTTTTGTTTAACAAGTGAAATCCTTATCCTTTAATTTTCTCTGAAAAAAAAAAGCGATTAAAAAGGCAGCCGTTTCGTGTGGATTCTCCCCCTATACGCTGCCATTAAATGGAGTAATTCCCCCGACAGCTCCATGGTACATGCATAATGATCAATTCTAATAATGGAGAACGTTATCGAATTCAAGTACAGTCGAACCCCGCTTTACGGACACCCACGTGGTACAGACACCTGGCTATTACAGACAGTTTTTCTTGTCCCTAGCCGTTACATCTCCTCTAAATTCAACCCTCTTAATACGGACACTTTCTAAGGTCCGTATTAACGGGATTTGACTGTATACTGGCGTGACCTTAAACCAGTACAATCAAACCCCGTTAATACGGACACTGAGGGGACCTTAGAAAGTGTCCTTATTAATGGGGTATCCGTATTAAGCGGGTTGAATTTAGAGAAAATGTAAGGGCTAGGGATAAGAAAAACTTTCCGTATTAACGAGCTGTCCGTATTAAGCGGGAATCCATAAAGCCGGGCTCGACTGTGCCACACCTGGCATGATCACATCTTGACCACTTACAACGTCAATTAGGTGTCTTATTATTTTTTCTCTGTGTCTTCTTTCTCTTCCCCCCAAATCGTTTTCTCCTTTGACATCTGTTCAGCTGTCCGCACTTTACGTAACGCGAACGAAAAACTCGCCAAAAACAACGCCTACTACCAGGCTAAATCAAACATCTACTCCCTGTTTATCCGGGAAGGTATTCCCGGAAATTTTTGGTGGGGGTGTGCCGCCCCGTTCTCCAAGTCCCGATCCAATTTCAGACTGAAAAATGTTATTTCCACACCCGTTTTCACACCAGACCTGGTATAGGTACATGTAGAAATTAAGTCATCAATTTTAGACTAGCGCTCAAACAAAAAGATTTCCTAAAATCCATTTCGAATTAGCATATTACTCCTTCTTTCTGATGGAATTGAAACGACAAATACGTTCATACACCCCCGTAGCCCTCGAAAACCATACCCGATTCCAGACAAAAATGGGTAAAATCTACATCTGTTCCAGACCGAAACGGCGCAAAAGCCATACCCCTTTTAGGGCGGCACGTATACCTAAATGTCTTTTATAAGGGAGTACTTCCCCGGCTCATAGGGGTAGACTAAATTGTTTTCGATAAGCTAACCCCTCGAAAAATTATTATTAATTGTTATCATTATCGTTATCATCATTATCATCATTAGTAGTAGTAGTAGTAGTAGTAGTAGTAGTAGTAGTAGTAGTAGTAGTAGTAGTTGTTGTTACTGGGGTAGAAGTATTATCTTTATTATTAATTTATTGAGTACTTTTGATCAATTGGTGAATCTAGCGTAGTTCAGAGGATGTGTTTAGAGATGTTATTAAGGAAATTTTCCTTAAAGAAATGGTCTCTCAAGTCAAACAAAGCCTCTAACAGAAATTGGTTATAGTCGCTCCTGGAAATAAATGAAATAGAAAAAACTGGTCAACAAAACACCTACAGGCCGACAAGAGCCGACCAAAAATTAACGATTCAACTACTGAACAAAACTTCTGGATAGATACAGTCTGAAAATCGAGCTAAAATTTTCAGCTGATTTTTCGATTCGCAGCTTTTTTCAAATTTGCAAATCCGATAAATTTATTGCAAAAATCCGTAATTCGAAAACCTATTTACCCTCACCTCCTAGATGAACTGTTGAAACTCTTAAAACGCTGCGCCAGAAACATTTTGGTGGGCTTCTCATTTTGGATAGTCCTTGGCATGCAGGGTCTTTTGCTGATTTTCGAAAGCTTAAATGGGTGTCGATTGGTCAAATTTTCAATAATGTCCACGCACAAAAGAAAACGGCACCAGAAGTCCCATGTGGACTCAATTCCGTCGAAAAGTACTTCCCCGAGGTCGGTAGCTTTTCTGGTGTCTTTTTAAGAGTGCATGTGGTAATTTTTTCACAAATACAATGAAAAAGATGACGAGTGCAAGAAAAAAAGGTAACAGAAAGTAGCCTTTACTTTTAAAACCTCTTTATCGTATTTAATTTGAGTTTAGAAGGATATTAGAAGATCGAGGGACGACAATCTTGCACGCATTGCTGGCCGCTATAGTTTTCCCGGGAAACCGTAGATGCCGTGAGGCTCTGGGAACGAGAACGGAAGCGGGGCGAACGCCATGATGCTGCATTGATGAAAAATTGCTACATTTTTCACCATTTAATGCGTAAAAATGTAAGAATATTGTTATATTTTCTCGCTGCTGTCTTCGTAATACTTATTTTCTTCTTCTGTGGTTTTTAAGGGCGGACTTTGTCGCTGAGGTAGTTGGGAAATATTGCTGAATGCTGCTGAAATGAAATGACCCTTGTGTTTCTGCAGTCCTCAAGAGATGACCCCTGAAACTTGAACTGTACGAGGCTTCTCACAGGTAAGATTGACATATTTTCCAAAATACTGAATTTTGGTTGGGCTGTAAAGAGTTGAATTATTAGTTTCTGGCAGATTTAGCCAGTGGTTTTCTAATACTTGGCACTGTTGTTTATGTTTGTCGCGGGAAATTCAAATAGGCCATTTCACACGTACAGTTATGGGCTTAGTGTCCTAGGCTTTGAGTGAGCGTGAGGCTGAGGTTGATCTTGTTTTGATACAAACCTCCTTCCTTTTCGAATGTAAATTTTGCTTATAAAAATACTAGTTAGCATAAGAACAACATGATTTACATAATAAAGCAGGCAGGGTTGTATCAAAACAAGGTCAACTCCAGCCTCGTTTCCACCTGTAACTGTAAAATGGGGATATTGAAGAATAAACTCAATAGAATTGATCCCAGTATTGACCTAAAGTACAGAGAGAACACAGATCACAGTAGTGTGTCACCCTAGTTTTATTCACTTCATTGAGGGACAATAACCTATAGGCTAAAAGCAAATTTAGCAGACAAAGACTGCAGACATCTATATAACCTGTGATCAAGCAGTCCTTCTTCCCATTTTGTTGGGGAGACGAGGGGAAAAGGACACCTAGGCAGACACCTCAGCCTAGACGCTCATACTAGGCAGTATTGTT
This sequence comes from Porites australiensis, assembly GCA_022179025.1. Lineage (NCBI taxonomy): Eukaryota > Metazoa > Cnidaria > Anthozoa > Scleractinia > Poritidae > Porites > Porites australiensis. Next base: position 28,920 of record BOPM01001051.1, on the reverse strand, counting down.
GTCTTTGATTTCCAATCGAAATCAGCTGCTTGAAAGTTTGTAAAAATAATAATGATTGACCATTTTTTTGTTTGAATAACAATGCGTAAAGTAAATTTTACTTTACGTGTCGTCTGCCGGTTGTCCAGAATCTGGAATTTTGTCTGACTGGTTGAAAAACAGAGAAGATCCTTCGGAGCACTGCACCAATTGGTCAAGCAACATATCTGACTTCCGGAGCAATTAGATACTAGGTTTTGTCACCTTCATCTCGTCATGACAGAAACCTCAAGATGATTGAGGAATTCTATTAACAGCAAGCTAAGCTTAGGTTTTAAAGCCAGGTCTTCAAAGAAAAAATCAATACTTTTTTAATGAATCAAGTCAACAATGAACAGAGAAAAACCTTGAGAGCTGAGATGAGGATGAGTTGTTATTTGTCACTAGTAAGGATATCCACTATTTCTTCTTCCATGCTTTCTTGCTCGTACTAGGCAAAACTGTTGTCTTTGATTCCCGATCAAGTTCAACTGCATGAAAGTGTGTAAAGAAATAATTATTGACGATTTAAACCTGCACTTTTGCAAACTGATGATAGATTTTTTGTCACAGATTCAATACCTTTATACTTTTGTCTCTTCCAGTAAAATACAGAATTCAGTTGCTCCACTATTGCTTTCAATGAATTATTAATTTGTTTGAATTGACGGTTTGAACAAAGGTACCTGACACTGCAACAATAAGGCAGGATTTGCAATAACAGCAGTGCTAACTTGGGCTTTAAAATCTGTGATGTTTTGGCTAATGACTATTGTATCAACTTAACATTCACCGCTTGCCTGTAAAGTAGATAAATACATTTTGTTAATAGTCGCCATCGTTGCAAACCCCCTGAATTTCCTGTAAAATCTGATACGATAGCACAAATGTTGACAGATACCTCAATTAGGGGCAGCAGACGACCCATGTATCAGGCATTTTTTTCCCCCTTTTCCCAAAAAGATCGCAGGTTAACATCTATAGGATAAATTGAACTAACAGGTCCTTTGCATGACTTTACCATTTGATCAACTTTCAGTAAACACGAAAACAGTTTGCTTTTGAACAATTTAGTAGCACAAGCTGAAAGGTAAAGGAGCACACAAGCCAAAACAGCCAGAGCTTATCCCAGTTTCATTAGCATGAAGCACCTAGGAGTATTGCTACTCCCCCCTGGACAGGATGCTAGTCTAT
>BOPM01001051.1:0-16460 GCA_022179025.1 Porites australiensis | reverse complement strand
AATAACGTCCCCCCCAAAACCCCCCCCCCCCCCCCCCCCTCCGACGCACCCCGCGAGACGTGTATCTAGTGGTGAGGAGCGAGGAGAGACGCGGTTGTTTTCGCAGGCTAATCCATCTGCAGCCCCCGGACACCAATTGGAGCTGAAGCGTAAGTCAATGCGAGAACCTTCGGCATAATTGTGCGAGTGCTCGAGAAGAAAGGTGAGTTTGAGAAGGAATGGAGAAATCGCGAAGCAGGCGGTGTGCTTCTATCTTGTTCATGGAGCCTTTGTCAACGATACCTGTTCAGTCTTCTGAAGAAATGGAAGACAAGACAAATTTTCAAATATATTAACTGCATAACCATCCCGGGCCTTTCCTTTGTCAACAAGCTCATACTTGGGAGTTGCCTTAAGAGGCAACGTCCTCCCTACTTCTCGCATAATTGAAAGAAGGTCCAATGTCTTCCATCGCTTGTTCAGCAGCTTCATTATTGTGGCTAAGGTAAGTGCTCTTTTAGTGTACCCAAACAAGACTTCACAGGTTTCAGGGGGAATCTCTTCATCATTCTCTGGAGGCCAGGCATTAGTTACCACGAGCATCGTGTTAGAAATGCGTGCCAATTTCGTCCTCAAACATTTTGTTATTGTCTCCACAAGCACACTTCGAGATTTATTAACCACAAAGAGCACAACAAGAAGGGTCGATTTCTTACCTGGAAAGAGGAAAAAAGATGAACGATGAACCTTTCTTCTCAGAAACTATTACTAATAAAAACACCTTGATTGAATTATTTCATAGTTGACTGTACTGATGACACAAGTGAGATTGTGTGAACCTGTTCACAGAAGCTTATCTGCGTTTTTTTGTGTCCAACTCATTTAAGAGCAAGTTTTATCTGGACTTCTTTCCTTTTTCGTTTGAAATTACAGTATAAAGTATGCGATGCCACTAACGCTTCAAAACTGGAAAGATGATCTGTCGCAGTGTCAAAACGAGTCGTTCTGTTCTGATGTGAAGTAATGCCTAAATGAAACCCGGTTTTACTGATGAATCGGTGCAATTTTAGTAAATATGTTTGGAAAAAATATGGATGTGGCAGGGAAATGAGTGATATCAAAGAAATATGAAAATGGAATGATTTCAACTCTTTGGTGTTTGCTTTCATCGAACATAAAGTAGCGCTCCTCTCTTATTCCGGCTATGATAAGCTATAGCCTACATCTTCAACAGACATTGATCATGCACCCCTCTGTAACAGACTCAGTAGAATCTAGCTGAATCAATATGTTCAACTGGGTCTGTGAGAAAACGTCACCGGGTTGCTGGCTTATTTTCCACTGGGGGTTTTTCTTAGTTGTGTACCTCCCGGCATAACTAAAAGTTAAAAGGTCTAAAACGGTTGGCATACCTTGCACCTTTACCGTTATGAAACTTTTAAAACCTTTTACGTATTGCTCTAGCGAGAGCAATTAATTAAAAAGGTTTAACCTTTTTTATGCGAGATCGCGATTACCTGTCAAATGGTAATAATGTTTTATATTTTGGCGTCTGACTCTTCACCCTTTAAGCCCTAAGAGTGACCAGGATCAAATTTCTCCACGTAATATCAATGCTGTATAAAACAGAGTGGTTATGGTCACAGAAGATGAATTTGCTTGATATTTTATCAACTTCTCCCCACTACTTCTGTAGGAATTGAATAAGGGCAACAAATGAGAGTTCAAATTTTGATCTTAGGGTTTAAAGGGTTAAACAAATATGAATCACGAAGGATCGTCAGGAGAATAGAAAGTGACCGGGAAGCAAACAATCAGCCGGGTAGAAACAAACTATTCGCCAGGTATTGGGGAGGCTAAATTATCACTGAGTAGGCTGAATTAAACCACGGGTAGGGCCTCATTGGATCTGTTACAGAGGGTGCCGACTATCGTTGATAAACTTAAACTTAACCTGAAGACTGAGGGTTATACGATAACTGTCAATTGTTACAATCTCAACTTTCAAACAACCTTCATCATTTCCATAGCAAATCCACCGGTCCATGATGGTTGAGACCCTCATTTGGCAATTTTCTTTCTCCTCCTGTATTTCTTCCTCCTTCACTTGTATGTCCTTTTCGATTTGAGCTTTCTCTTTCGTCCACTGCTCTGTTTCTTCTTTCGTCTTCTGTATAAGACCTGTCATATCCTGCAGCTCTTTGTAAAACACTTTCATCAGTTGCTCATCGGTGTTAGGGACAAGTTTTTCTATATCGAAGCTTCCTTCTTGTTTACTATACCAACTTAATGGTAACTGATTTTTTAAAAGTTCTTTCAGCGTCCTTTCCTTGCCCTTTGCGCTTGAAATATTGTTTTCCTTCGTCGTCTTCCTCTTCTTAAGCTCCCTCAGATCATCAACCATTTTTTCGGGAGCCCTTGTTGTCAACGTGGTAACTTGGCTTTGTAAATCGGTAAAAAAAGAGCCGACTCTTTTAACATTGTCATATACAGCAGCATTATCAGTGCAGTCGATAATCAAAACTTCTGCTTTGCTGTAAACCTTTGCAGGGCGATCGTTATTTACTAGCGTCTCTGTCATTTCTTCTAAAGGAAGAACAGGACGAAGTGTTCGTTTTTTTACGTTCTCCAGCAACTCTGCGAGGTCATAAAGCTGCAGCTTCTCAAAAACGTCTTTTAACACCTTGACTGGGGTGTCGGGAAAGTATTCGCTAAGATTTACCAACCTATCAGGATGCATTTTTTTCGGATTAAGTCCGAATGATCGATGAAATCGCCGTAAAGCAATTGGGTCAATAAGCAGTCTGTATCCAAGTTCTGTAGTCACTGTTTTACTTAGATCTTTTAAGCACAGTTGAGGAATTGAATCTGGAAGAAACAAAAAAGGGAAAGTGAATGAAACTCATTACTTAGACCCGGTTCAAACGTCGAACTTTACATGTGCCGAACCTAATTATTAGGTTCGGCACATGTTAAGTTCGACGTATGAATCAGTTAGGAACGGCACTTTTGTATTTTGCCGTTCTTTTCGACTGATCAGTTTGTCGAATAGAGCGGCAAAAGATCGACTTCGATTCATATGTGCCGAACTTAATTTATAAATTATGTTAACTTATTTTTTAACACAACCGCGCTTCTGATTGGCTACTAGTGGGTTTTTGCGCCTGTGCGGACAGAACTCAAAGAAGCGTAACGACTTTACCAGCATTCTCGTTGACGATTTTTAGACTGACACTGAACAGCTCTAAACGGTCTTCTAAAAAGTTTATTTTCTTTACATCCATAAAGAAATCGTACTGAATTTTAAAATTTATGGCGTTACTTCATTTTGTCCAAATCTCAATATGATCACGATCTTCTTACCATAACAGAACACAAATCACACTAAAACCAAAACTTGCTTTTCAAGCTTGGTGAATTTTACTTTTTTTAGTTCATTCCCCTATTTTAAGCAGTAAGGATGATGTTTGTTTTCGCTACGAATTCGGTTCGGCACATGTAAAGTTCGACGCTTGAACCGGGCCTTACTCACACACTTTAGAACTAACAACATAACCGTGCAGTTGTTGCATGGCTAGTTATTATCCTATACGATAACGTTTTATCACATCAGGTGTATCTTACCGATGCTGGTTCCTTCCAATCGCGGTGCAGGAGGTGAAGGTTGAGGTAGTTGAATTCCATTGTCGGTTGTTGCTGTTTAGTATAAGTATAGGAAACAGTGTTGAAACATACATGCTGACATTTGGGCTTAAAGGGTCAATGTACACAGCATACGAATTCAAACTGAGTCATATGGTACCTTGCATTTGAATTTCAGAATTATGTTTTTCTAACTTTCATACTTCCCTACTTGGAGGTTTTAGGTTACCCTGTTTACAAACCTTGCTGCTTTTCATGTGCATGACATGGCGTTTTCAAGCTTGACCATGATATTTTGCATTTGAAAACCAGGAATGTTTTTTAAGGAAACAAGGTCACCGCCAGCCTTGCTTTTATTCAGAAGCCAGGATAATAAGCACACAACTGGGACAGCATCATTGACTTCACGCTAGAAGCTAAGTTAGTTTCAAGGAATTACTTGATTCAGAAGCACTAAAAATTTAAAATATTTGAAGTCGATCTGTAGAAATTTAAACTTGTTGACAAAGTATACTACTTGAAGACATTCACAACACATATCCCAAATGGGAATGCTAGCCAATATAATCATGAGTCCTTCAGGGGCACCGGACGACGGTTTCATCCTAAATACATGCATGGGAGCACTTTTTGTCCAGAGTACTTTAATATTTCTCGAAACGCATTCTAAGCGGAGCTATACAATTTGTATCATTTTGGTCATCCTAGGGGAACTTGAGTCTTTTCACCAGAAATTACAAGGGCTTCAATATTATTAGCCTGCGAATAGAGCCGTTTCTCCTAGCTCCTGGCCGCCAGTAACGTTTCGCCAGGAGAAACGTCTCCGACTCAGCGACAGAAATTCCATATTGATGACGTAAATCAATGTTTACATAATAAATCCGGTAGTCATGGGGTTCCAAATGTAAATTTGTTTGATTTTATGTTTTTCATGGTCGATTATTTTAAAGTGTTGTGATCTTTTTCGAACGAACTCTAGCAAAACTGAGATGCTTTTTCTAAAGACGAGTATATTGTAGGAATATTGACTATTTTGTAACAGATTCATCACGTTTACATTTGACCTTTGTGGTCATTCACAAACAATAGGTATAACAATTTAGTAAAATGCAACTAGTGGTCTATTATCAACGCTGCGTTCTGATTGGTTGAGCTACTACTAGGCTAAATGTTATAGCCTACTAGTAGCGAAAAGCGCCGGCTTTGAAAACCAAAACAATGGCGGCTGAATCGCGTTTTGCTAGCTAAAGTTGTTTTGTCTCCATATGTTTGGCCAACTAGTTGGATTTTACTAAAACAATTATTCCTCTCGCCCTGATGGCCTCTGAGTCAATAGCCCATTCGGCCTTCGGCCTCGTGGGCTATTGACTCAGAGCCCATTCGGGCTGGAGGAATAATTGTTAATTAGACTTCAGTTTGAATACAACCTCTAACAATAACTTAAGTGAAATCTCACCACTAGCTTCCTCAGGTCCGCCAAGTTCAGAAAGAGCAGGATGTGATCTCGATATTCCACTGTCGCTTGTTTCTGTTGTGAAGCTTTGTGTATCGATATCCTTGGTTTGTGCTAAATAACTCTGAATGTAAGCGGCTTTCTCCTGCCACTCCTCCATCTGCACAACGGGACCTTTACATGATAGAAATAAACCAAGTGGAAACGAAAACAAAATAATGAACATAACTCTCTCCTAAACAAAGGCTCCCCCAGGGATTCCATGAAAAAAAAAACAATAATAATAAAAATAAAAATTGTAGACGCGTGAGGAACGTTGGAAACAGGGAAACGCGTCCCCACGCGCGCTTTCTTTTTCTCTCTTCTCAGTCTCCCTGAAACCCAAAGAAGCTTCTGTATGTGGAAAGAGAGCGAAGTGACGTAAGGAAAACAGAGGATCCAAAATACCCATCTAATCATATAATAATTTTTACTAAGACAATTATAGGATAATATTTTAGGATTTTACTAAAACAATTATTCCTCTCGCCCTGATGGCCTCTGAGTCAATTGCCCATTCGGCGAATGCTATCGTCGTGGTGGGAAACATGAAGCGTCAACCTGTCGGTTTAAAGAGGCTCAGTGTTTTAAGTTTGGAAAACAAGGCCATTTAGCCAAGGCGTGTCGTAGTATGACCTCGGGGAAGACAAAGGAAAGAAGAAGAGAAGAATGAACAGCGGTGGAAAAAGAAAGAAGAGAAAAAAGAACAGCCAACACATTTAGTCGAGGAAATTTCCGACGAAGAAGATGTTTACGTTGAGACCATGTACCATATTGTCTAAACAAGCTGATGTCTTATGAGGTGTCCTTATACCTTTGCAATGAACCGTACAAATTCGAGATTGACACTGCCGCGGCTAGAAGTCGTAAGCTGTCTTATCCCACAAGATGAAAAATGGAACTGAACGACCCACAGGATATGTTTTCAGAACCCTACAGGAAGCTGAAAGGAACTACTCCACACTAGAAAAAGAAGCTTTGGCTATAATTTTTGGTATTAAAAAGTTCCATCAATTTCTGTATTACCATTTGTTCACTATCAAGACGGATCATAAACCCTTGGAAGGATTGTTAAGTGAAAAGAAAGGGATTCCTTCCCTGGCAGCACCACGCACCCAGCGATGGGCACTTACCTTGTCAGCATACGAGTACAAGATATCCTATAAGGCTGGTAAAGCCAATGGCAACGCAGATGGTTTAAGAAGATTACCCTTACCCGTGATGCCTGATTCTGTTCCTCTACCTGGCGAAACGATTCTTCTAATGGAACATTTGGAAGGCACCCCTGTACATAGTGGGCACATCAATGAGTGCACCAAAAGAGACCCAGTACTCTCTCAGGTGCTTCGCTACACCTTGGAGGGTTGGCCCAAGACAGCAAACTCTGAAGAGTTAGCCCCTTACTACACTTAACGGACTGAGTTGAGTGTGGAAGATGGCTGTATTCTCTGGGGAACCAGAGTTATCGTACCCCCTCAAGCGAGGTCTAAAGTGCTCTCTGAGTTGCATGAGGCCCACCCGGGTGAATCTCGTGTGAAGGGCTGCGACAAGTGCCAAGCAAACCAAACAACCCCGGCTGAAGCACCCCTACACCCCTGGGAGTGGCCAGGACTCCCTTGGTCAAGAATCCATGTTGTTTACGCTGGTCCTTAGAAATGGTCATTGATGCTTACTCCACATGTTTGAAAGTACACTGTACGAAGTCCACGACCTCAGGTGCTACAATTGAGAAGCTCAGAGAAATATTTGCTAAACACGTTTTTCCTGCAACACTTGTCAGCGACAATGGCAGTAATTTCACCAGCTCAGAATTTGAAGAGTTTATGAAGAGGAATGGCATTAAACACATCAAGGTAGCACCATATCACCCTACCTCAAATGGTTTGGCAGAAAGAGCTGTGCGAGTCGCTAACGAAGGCTTTGAGAAGATAGCAGGGGGAACATTCAAACGAAGTTATCTCGATCCCTTCTTAGTTATCGAACAACCCCTCAGAGTACGACTGGAGTGCCACCCGCAGAGTTACTGATGAAGAGGAAGCTGCGTACCCAGCTGGATCGGCTTTACCCAAATGTAGCAGATCGGGTCCGGAGCAAACAGTCCAAATAAAAAGCAGAACACTATTATCATGCTAAAGAGAGGACCTTGGGTGAAGGTCAAGCTGTGTATGTGAAAGATTTCCGTTACAAGAAAACATGGATGCCGGGTACAGTGGTGGACAAGACAGGTCCAGTGTCCGCTCGAATCCAGTTGGACGATGGGTCAGTCATCCGACGACACCAAGACCATGTTCGAGTACGCGAAAGGGAACCAGCAGCAGATACAGTGGACAGTGAGGTACTAGAGGCCGCACCCATGGCAATTTCCATCCCTTTTGCCACTTCTGAACCTGATGCCTCTTCACTACCCAACACCAGCAGCCCAGACATCCCTAAGCTTCCGTGGACATCACCTGTCAAGTAACCTGAAAATCTCAGCTCTAGACAGTCACGTTCTGTGCGGAGAGGGGTTCGACCTGCATATTTGAAGGAATCAGTTTTGTTAATTTTCCAGGGTTCGCACAGTCTTGAAAAGTTCTTGAATTTTAGGGGAAGTCCTTGAATTCCATTTTTCCTTGAAAATTCCTTAAACTTCTATGCAAGTCCTTGAAAAGTCCTTCAATTTTCTTCAACTTTGAACGTAGTGGCCTGGAAAGATTTTTTGATGCTTTTTGGTTGTGCAAGACAGGATATAAATCATAGCTCAGACAATTTAAAGGTTATTTACATAAAGTGCTCTATGTTTTACTGATGCAATAATTTACTACCAATTTAAGACCAGTAAACTGAAACATGTAGAGAAGTTGGTGAAGCAAACAGTTCAAGCCTTAAAGCCTTATTAGAATAGACTGGGAATATACATTTTTGTACAATCTGTGAAATTATACTCCTAGTAGGTGGTCCTTGAAAATCTAATGTGGTCCTTGAAAAGTCCTTGAAAAATGGTTGCAATTTTTAGTATGAACCCCGTTTTCTTTTTGTAAGCCTGTTCAAGACTGGACTGTTAGATCTATAAGTGCAATGCTAGAGGGGAGGAATGTAAAGATGTAGTTCGTTTTGTGCGTGACAGTCCGATGTGACTTTGACCATGTCACATGTTAATCACATGACTTGTAACTCGATGCCTTGTCTGTATTAAAATAGTGTGTGTTTGAACTAACTCATGGCCGGATGTTACAATTAGTTATCCTATACGTCAACGTGTTACTCACCACTGGTTTCTTCCAATCCCATTTCAGACGGTGCACTAAAAGATCGCATCATGACAACATCACTTATTTCTGTTGTGCCAACACTGTGTGTATCGACGTGTTCTAGATAACGCTGAATGTAACTGTATTTCTCCTGCTGCCACACCTCCTTCAGTTCTTTAGGGTTTACAGGACCAAAAAATATGGAACAATTTTCAGTGCAATGCAAATGAAAACGCAAGAGTGAAGAAAGAGTGAAAATTGAAATGAAATTAAAAAGTTGACGTTTTAAAAAAAGAAAATAGGAAAAAAAATTGCGAACGAATAAATTAGCAGAAAGTTACTGTAAGAGAGGAGTCGAAAAACTGAGTTTGATTAAAAACAATGCCAGAAAGACGTTCTTCCTTTTTCAGCTTTTTCAAACAATTTTTACAACAAAACTCAAAGGAAAAAAAGTTAGCAATTTCTTATCAAGAGCATCAACGTTAACACTGGAACACCTGCAGGAAGTACTGAATGGATACTGCCACTTCGAGACCGGGCTCTTCAAAACAGGGTTAAGATAACTCAGTGATGGCAAAAAGGTTGAAGGCAGATATGAAAGTTCATTTAGGGCGTGTTGACGGAGAAAGACTGAATATAAATATAAGGTCCACCGGGAGAACGCACATCTTTTATCCATTTCTTTTTTGTATTATTGTACATTTTAGTGAGCTTTAATTACTATCACATTCGGCCTTTCGTCTTCGTTATTTATGGAATCATCCTCACACTCAGATGTCTGATGTGTGTTGGAATCATTGGTAATGGCTAATTCCCTTGCTCTTAGCGAAGCTAAAATATGCCTCAGGCCGTTGTACGTCATCCATGAAATCGTTTTGATAAGACATACATAAAAACGCTTTTGTGTGAAATCTTGGGGGAGCAAAATCGTTCTCAGCTTCTTAGCCTAACTGAAGTATAGTCAAGATTCCCTATCAAGACTCAATCTCTAATTTCTTTAGCATGCGTTGGATGATCGCGAGCAACTTGCGAGTCTTCTTCTTCCTAGATATCTTTTTCAGCCGTTTGACTATCTCACTTTCGCCTCTTTGTTCTTTCACTTTCTGATACCAAGATAATGGTCGATTGTTTTGTCAATAGCGATAACTTCAGCCCTTCTTCTTTTATCAGAAAGCCTAGGTGTGCATGTTGATGTTGGAACGAGAAATTCAAGGTACTCATTGGCATATGTGGGAGTCAACAGGCTGTCATTAATTTTTGATGAAGGCAAATATCAGCTTACCGTATGGGGCTATGAAATTTAAGTGCCAATTAGTCTAATTGTAGGGGAACTTAGAAAACTTGATTAAATCTTGATATTTTTTAGGTGAACGATGCTGCATCTTCATGCCCCTCTTTTCATATAAATGAAGTTTCCCTAATTAGATGTTTCAACAACGGGTCTAGTTTTTTTCCTGAAAACACCCTCACAACTCAGACTCGCATCCAGTCGTGTTTCGAATGCGCTCGCGGTGCCACATTCCTTTGTACGAATTAATAAGTGGCGACTGAATAAGTCTCCCCAACTCTGGTTGGACTAGAATACTCGCCAGGGTCACTCGACGACGGCGTCATCCTTCCACCTATATGCGCCGGGCACGACAACCGCTGGTTGCAGACTTATGTGGATATCAAAAGCTCTTTATAAGTTTTAATTACCAATTTATCCGGAATTTAAGTGTACGTTTGTGGTCGGTATATATAGACCGAATAGATAAATCCGCCCAGGTCTAGAGAATACTTTCGTAACACCAGAATGTCGTTAGACTCTGTTAAGCTAACTTTTCCAGTCTGTAAGAGAACACGAAAATCTTGGCAGTTTAGATGATCGCTCATGGGAGGGTTAACCAGCAATAGCAAAAAAAATACCCAAGGGATAAAGTAAGTAGAATTATTTTGTTAAAAATCCGGTTCAAAATGTTCAGTGTAGAGCGAGAAGATGTTTTACCTTGATAAGGTTATCATTTCTCGGGGTTCTTACTTCAGTGCAGCTGCAAGTTGATAACTATAATGATTTAGTGCCCTCTCAAATTAACTTATTAACATTTTACGAACATTGAAACCGACAGAATAAAGATAAAATCACCTAGTTCTCTACTGATTAACTCCTCCATGGTTTTCTCGTATTCTTGTTGGTCGATGGTCACAGTCACTTCCACTTGTTCTCCACCAGCAAGTTCTTTCATTTCATCACTGACAAATAGGGTTTGTAGGGATTCTTTGAGTTTCCCTTCTGTGTATAACCTCCACAAGGTGTTCAGAGATGAAAGGGATCCTGCCTGAACTTTGAGAATGACACTACCCTCAGCAATTTGTATTAGTTTAACGCCAGCGGGAAGGACGCAGGTATTAACAGCGGTTACCAACTGATCATATGTGCAGCCACGCCTCAGGAGCTGATAGGCGGATACTATTACCATACCTCCTGCAGCCACTTTGAACATAGTTTTTATGTTTACAACTGAGGATCAAGAAAAAATAGTGCGTAATTTTTTACGGAGTGGTAGAAAGCAGCAAAATTGGCACTAATTTAGAAGGGGTGCCACGTGACTCCATTTTTCGTGGGGGGCTAGATACGTGATCGTGCATGAATAGATATATAAATAGAACGGTTCCCAGAGGAGGCTTCGCACGTCGACAACAAAGTAATGACAGTGCTATTGTTCTACATCAAACGGCACACGTACAGGAAATGACACAAATAACGGATATATAATTCGATATATTGCGTGGCACATTAGAAAGTAAAAAAGGGAATGTTCAACAGAAAAAAATAAAGAACAAAAGCGGCGTGTTTTGGTTCGGATTCCTCTCCAAACCTTTTGGGCCCTTCATCAGTGGAGTTACTAAGTACGTTGAAACCGTTGCAAGGTTTGCATACACCATGCATTATGATGAAGAATGCTGGCAATGATTAATTTTTGTTCAACATTACCATGTACAGGAAGAACAAACACAATCATAAGCTAACGAAACGAAGGAGGACACCTTATCTCAGGTTACGCGAAACGTGACCTTTCGAAATACGTTGACCTGAATGTTTTGTCCGTCAGTGTGATGATTCCCGGCTACGTTTGTAACGCTGGGTCCAGCTATTTAAGCTAGCTATTGTTTTCTCACGAAAAAGTGATACGAGGTACATTTCTTGTAATAAGGAAAGCTTTAAGGAAATTAGTAAAAACGAAGAAAAGATATTTTAAAGAATTCTTACTTCAAAAAATTGCTTCTCTTGAGTCTTACAATTCCATGGCGGGACTTCTGGGAAATGGTAAACGAATGAAGTAAAAAATCAGCCAACCAAATATCAGACAAAGTTGATGCAGTCGACTGGTTCACCTATTTTAGACTACACTCTCTACACCCCATAACTCCTCAAAGAGTGGGTTTGAGAAGTTGGTTTGACTTCAACGTATCCAATATTGCCGAATTCGCAAAATTAAATGAACCAATCCTAGACGAAACAATCACGCTTGAAGAGATACGTAAAGCATCGACCAAGTTAAAAACTGGCAAGGCAGCCGGAAGTGATAGCATATCTAATCAGATGATCAAATCAAGCGTGTCCATCATTGGGCCTGTATTGAAAATTCGTTTTAATAAAGTTTTGAATTCCGGCATATTTCCCTAGTTGTGGTCGGTGGGTCATATTTCACCCGTATTTAAAGCGGGTGATATAGGCGACCCTAATAACTATCGCGGAATTACTGTATGTAGTCGTTTACATAAATTCTTTACCCTAATTATTAATGACCGTCTTACAAAATATCTTGACGAACACAATATAGTACATAACAGCCAAATTGTTTTCTGAAAAGGCTATAGGACGTCTGACCACGTTTTTGTTCTGAAGACTCGAACTGATCTTAATACGAAAAATGATAAGAAGGTATACGCCTTCTTTCTCGACTTTCAAAGGCCTATGACACAATTTGGAGAAACGGCCTTTTCCATAAGCTAATGAAATATGCATTTTCTCAAAAGATAATATTTCCACTGAAAAGCATGTATAACAGAGTTGTTTCATCGGTAAAAGTAAAACTACAAGCGGGTTAACGGCGACCTTTACACCTTTAGTAGGGGTACGACAGGGTTGTAACCTGAGCCCAGCATTATTTAACATTTTTGTAAATGATATTGTTGATCTATTTTACTCCCCTTGTGATCCCTGATCCATCCATCATGGAAGAATGCAAAATCAATTTTTACTATATGCAGATGATCTTATCCCGCTTTCCGAATCCGAAAATGGTTTGCAGAGATGGCTTGATAAGTTAAGTTATTACGTTAAGAAATGGCAAATGAGGATAAATATAAAAAAGACAGAAGCTATTATTTTTTATTACAAGTGGTAAAATATTTAGAAGTGAATTCACGCTAGGTAATCAGCCAATCCAAGTAACTGATAGTTACGTCTACCTTGGAATAACTTTCACGCCTTCTGGTTCTTTTTTACTGGCCCAGAAAAAGTAGTATGATAAAGCCTCAAGGTCTCCTTATAGTTTCCTGTCAGAGATAAATATTTACAATGGTGCTGCTGTTTCAGCAGTTTTTAAACTTTTTGATTCTCTTATGAGCTCAATCCTTTCGTACAACTGTGAAATTTAGGGTTGTTTTTAAAATCAGTCGGGAATAACTCTGACAGATTTGTCTCGAGAATTTTTGATCAACAAATAACACCCGAGAATATGTATAACAAGGTATACAAAATGGCCTTAGGGGTTCACTCTAAAGCAAGTAACCTTGCGGTGAAGGAAGAACTCGGACGTTTTCCTCTTCATCTTATTATTTACACTAGAATTTTTAAGTACTTCTTAAGGTTACTTACTCTACAAAAAAGCTAAATTTTAAGTAGCGCCCAAGAGATAAACATCCATTTAAATAATGTAGGTAAGCATTCACCATTTACTGCTGTAAAGCACCCAGTACACTTTACTAAATTGACTGATTATACTCCAAATCTGCCACATCTTGACTACAGGAGAATTCCTCACGTGGTTAGAGTGTTTAAAAGAAATTTGTTAAAATAATACCAGGAAAATTGGTCGAAAAATTTGATAAAGGATAAATTTGACTCCTCAGTTGGAAATAAACTAAGTCTGTATAGTGAATTGAAAAACGAAAAGAAGTCAGATTTGAAACTTATCATGATTTAATAAAGAACATAGTAAGACAAGAGTGGCAGTAACCAAAATGCGAATTTCGTACCACTTGCTACCCATTACAAGAAGCTACCCAGAGTTGAGAGACTTTGTCCCCTTTGTAATAGATCCGAAATTGGTGATGAATTCCACTATTTGTTGAAATGTACTCACTCATGACTTTCTAATATAAGGGGTACCTTCTTGGAGAGCCTATAATGGATAAACAGTAATTTTACGAATATGTCTTGCAAGGCACTATTTTTATTTATAAAATAACTCAGATAGTATGCGCGCTCTGATGGGCCGAGAGGCGTGTTTGCATGAGAGTATGTAAACATGGTTGTGACGTCAAGCGCTAATCACGAAAGCACGAATTTGAAAAAAGGTTTTGAGTTGAAAAATTCGTCGACAAGTTTACTTTACTTACCCATTTCCTCGTCGGCTAAAACTTGGAAAATCTTTGAAAACATGCTGTGTTAATTTTTTTTTCGCTTGAGCTGACATTTTAAGCAAGAAAAACCCGTATTTTGGAAAGCATTTCTTTTTGCAAAACAAGGACTGAATTACGCGTACAAGCTTCGTGTACAATACTTCGCGACTGGTAAGGATTTCTCTTTTAATCAGCGCTCTAAACAAGAGAGTTTTGCTTTTTTCCTCGGGAAAGTTATTTCCTAAAAGCAATAGAAAACTTTTTTTCCTGTGTTTGCATATCCTGATATAGACACTCGACGGGTTGCGAGAATTCTCGACCGTTATGCAAACCCTCAACTTCGTCTCGAGTTTGCACAAGTGTCTCGAATTCTCCCAACCCCTCTCGCGTTTATATCAGGCCATGCAAACACGGTTAAATATCATGTCTAGTGCGATGAAAATAACGGACAGCAGGTCGCCGGTCCTCATGACCGGCCAAATATTTTTTAGCCCGGACAAACCGCGATTTTGGCCGGTCAAATAATGAATACTATCATTTTTTTTTTTTTTTTTTTGCCTAATGGAATATGGAATTACGCTGGCAATAGATCGTTGTAGTGCATTGACGTTCAGCTTTTTGGCGGCAAGTTGGTGAAAAATTCATTCAAACGTTCTTGAGTTCCTTTCCGCGGTTTTTGCCCGTTTTCATGTCCGTTATACCTTGAGTATCATCATATGGCGGTGACTGAAATCCCCAAGGTTCGTCCCATATCTGCATATCGGTAAAACTTGATCTTTTTCGTTGCCCGGCACGTAATCGAAAGTCTCCTCAACAAAGAATCCTTTAGTTTTCTAACGGATAACAGATTATTGTTACTGTATTTTTTCCCAAAGACGGTCACACTATTGATTTTAGCTCAAGCAGGAAGCACAGTACCACCTGCTGCATCGTTGCGTCACTTCACAACTCAGTTTGTTGTTGTTTCGCTTTGTTGCGTTTCATTACGACATGACGACATGAAATTTATTGCGGCGTTCTTTTTTCTTGAAAGCCTTTAGTGCAAAGCAGCAAAAAAAAAAACTGAAGAAAAAAGAAGTCATTACAGCGTTATAGAGCAAAACGCATTGAGCGACAACTTATGGAAAATATTACAAAATGTTCGTATCCAAAAATGACCGGCAAAATGACCGGCCAGACGAGAGTTTGGCCGGTCAAGTCCACGATCAGGCCGGACATTGTCCGTTGACCGGCCGTTATTTTGAGCCCTGAAACATCATAAATCTTAGTGCCTCTTATATTGAAAAGATTCTAAATTGTTATAACCCGAATTCTACTTTAACTTGCTTAACATACGAGTAACGTAGAAGCCGTACATAGCCAAGTAATTTTCTATGTTAATGTTCAATATATAGTTGTTGTTCCTTTCTCTCTTACTTAACTTTTACTTTACTTCGTTTCATTTGTTGTTTTATTGATTGTTTTGGTACCGAAATCTTGTATTCAATCTTTCCCATAAAGCTCATAGCTATAGCCCGTTATGTCAACTTACCTCCAAGTAAATTGCTGCTAGCCGACGACGCAATCTCAGCTACTTGTGCTTAAAAGAAATAAGCGTAGTTTAGATTCATTTGAAAGCAAGGTAGGAGAGACAAAGTAAAACCTACAACAATGGAGAAAGACTGAGAGACCGTAACGAAAGACCCTCTAGAGTGTTCGAGAACGGCTGAGTGAAGAGTACCTTTTCGCCATTCAAATTCATCCTCTTTGTTTCTTCTTTCCTGAAGGTCCACCACTTTCTGAAGTAGTTCTCTTTGCTCCTTCTGGGTCAAAATCCCTTTTAACACCTCGAGACGGTCAATCCCTAGGAATTCATTGTTTTCGAGCTCTTTGAACAGTGATCTAACATCTCCCATGCTGCTACGTTTTTCTTCCGGTATGCAATCATTGCAAATGGCTACGAGTTCTTCGAGACAATCGAGCTCGTCAAGTACATGAATAATCTTTTCCAACAAGCTCTTATATTCCTTTCTTTTGGCCTCAAAAGCTTTGACATTTCCAAAAAGGGACCATTCTTTCACACCTTTCAATACATCTTTCAAGACTTCCAATTTGTCAGGACCAAGAAAACTATTCTGCTCCAGTTCCTCAAACAACGGGAGGACATTTTGCATATTTTCGTCGCTTCGATGCGCCGCCACCTTTCCTCTGCACATAACCAATAACTTCCTGCCCGCATTCAGTTCGTCTAGTCTCTGACTTATCTCGAAGAGTAAACTGTTGTATTCAACTACAGACATTATGGGAAAATTACTGATTTCTTTACATAACGTTGTTGAAACAAGGCAAACAAAGCGATGTAGTTTCACTTCGCTGGTCACGCAATGTTAGAGTCCGCGTTGCTTTGTCCAGCGGAACGGGAGACGGGGACGGTAGGTACGTGGTGTAAGCATCATATAGTGGTTCCCCCTTAGTTAATATATGGCATAACTTTACATAGCCCTACATAACCATACTCAGCCCTACAC
>BOPM01001050.1:56946-108295 GCA_022179025.1 Porites australiensis | reverse complement strand
ATTACGGCGTACTTTTCACAGACGTTCATTTTACTGCTCCGGACAGCCACATAATTTTCCGCGATACAGTGATCGAATGCCTGGAGGAGCTGAGGCAGTCTTATTTATAATTTCATCATTTAAATCTGGCATAATTTTCTGACCCGCTATTTAAGAGAGAAGAAACAGCATATGTTATCAGGTGCACACTGCAAAATGGCAAAGCACAAAGCAGCTTGCTCAAAAATAAAGATTTACCTTGCGGAATTGACCTTTAACTTCCCAACATCCCAGAGTTGTATGAGTCCCTTCTTAGAAATGGTCTTATGTATAGAATGTACCTAGTGAGAGAGAATGTTAACATGACGTGCTAAGGAAGCTAACGTTAAGCTATGAAAACACTAAAAGCTCTTGTCAATATTGAGGATATGATCACATTAAAGCGTCTATTTCAGCAGAAACGTACTGAAAGCTCTGCTTTGTCCACAGGCTTTCGTCCTCTTTTTCCCCCATCCCCGCTTTCTTCTACTTTCTTGAATTCTCTTGTGATATTCCCCATTAGAGAGCCTGTTATGTGCAAAAAAATACCTGATCCAGTGATCTGTGAGTGCTTATTGCCAGGAATTGACTTTCACTATTTCTGTAATCTAAAAAGAAGGAGTTCATAAAAAGCAACTTGAGCTAAAAATACAAATCCATAATTATACAAGAGGCCCCTCCGAATACAAGCCTCTCAAAAAGGGCCAAAAATATAAGCCTCGGGGCTTATTTTCGGAATTTTAAGGTATTGGATCAACTAAAGTTGAAGTCGATTATTTCAGCCAGTCCCTGACAGCAAACTGTCAAGGAATGAGCGAAAGGTTCGTAAACTGTTGAAATAAACTATAATGCATCGTTTACCAACGTACCAGGAATTGGGCACCAGTCCATGGCCCACACAGGTCCACCAACATTGAAAGTCACATCACCAAAGACTGAACCTTAAAACAAAAAAAAAATCGAAACAACAAAATACATCGTCGTGATATGAAAGTTAACAGACGATGCGGTGTTTTAATATTTTCCCCTTTCAATGGACAGCGGCTTTGCAGTTTTTTGCAGAGTGAAATTCCAAGTGATTTGGGCGTATCTAGCCTCCTTTGCAGCCGTTATTCGTGGGGCGTTGCGTGACGAGATTAAAAGAATAGAAGATAAAGGAGCATTCCATTAAGCGAGATTGAGTGCGTTTGAGCCAGTTAACGGCAGAACCTATTAATGGGTGACTGGAGAAGTGAAGCGACTCCTTCGGAGCAATCCCAAGGTGTAATTAGAAAGAACAAAGATTCACTATCACGCGCAATCTCTAAACACCTCATTTTTGTACTCCGAATCCTACAGCTAGAAGTGTAAGTTTAATAGCCCGCCTAGCTGGCGGTTTGTTAGGCGAGAGAGAAAAACCTGCGAAAACGTGCGCGAAGCGCGACGAGCGAGCGTATCCCGTGTGGCAGGTGTCAAAACGGGGGGGGGGGGGGGGGGGGGGGGGGGGGGGGGGGGGGGGGGGGGGAGGAAAAAAAGGGAGGCGGGGAGAGGGGGGGTAGGGGAGTGGGAGGAAGGAAAAAAAAGGGAATTGGGGAGAGAGGGTAAGGGACGTTTTTCCTTTCGTGCTTTTCTCTCCCATCCCTTTTTGCGCCTGTCATGCAAGCTACAGGGCGCGCGCCCTAATCTGCTCGCAACTTCCGTGCCCAATTGCGCTCGACAAATAAGACCGCCAACCACGCAGACTAAATTTCAGATTATAAGTATCTGTTACTGCATTCTCTTACTATCACTCTTGGCCGTGCTTCCAAATAAGGGCAGCTGTACTAGTTCTTCTCCGCCTGCTTTCTGTTTTGGCCGTCGAACCACAAACTGTGGTGACTTGGACGCTTTTGGCACATACTGATCTATTTCACTTTTGAGACAAAATTAAAGTTAAAATTTAGAAATCAAATAAATCTGTGTCATGATTTCTTACGCATTGCTTTATACACCGGTAAACTCACTGGTATCAGAGAAAAGCCAAAAATACCAGTCAAGGTGTTAAATACTACTACCTTACGGCAGATAAATACGTGGAAAGAATGGATAGTATTTATTATAAACAATATTTTTAAACGCGGTAGACTCTGAAGACAAAAGTAGTTAGCTCTAACGAAAGTAATATTGATCCTTGATTTCAAAACAATGAACAAGACGGACGGCGGAACAAGATCATTACAAATGAAAATTAGCGAAAACATCGCGATTGTTTTCTTAAGTTGAATCTGTGATCAATGCATTGCCATCGGAACACTCACAATAGTGGTGACTCGATTGCACAATGTATCATAAAATAACTAATAAAGTGCGCGCGCTCTGATTGACTGAGAGGCACGGTTGCATGGGCATTTGTTTTGCTGCGCGCGCGCGTATCACGCATCCTCAGCGGGCATTAACTGCAAAACAAGAAGACCAACGCTGGAGAGATTTTGATTAAGTTTGAGGGGGTGCGAAGACACTTTTTCAGAGATATCTCTACCATTGCAGTCTCCCGTCACAAGCGTGTAATCTTCTTTTTCGCCGTCGCCATGTTGCAAAATGAGGAGACCCTGGGATCAAGGTTGCTAAAACTAACTCGACTCACCTGGAATCAACCGCTGACCAATAAGATGAGGAGGGTCTCAAGTTAGGGTACAACTCGTCATGTTTGAATGCTTCCTTGCGCCTGCAGTGTGTGTGAAAAGAAACAACACTTCAGACCACTGACAACGTGAAAAACCGACCTCCAGCAAAATGGAATTGTTCACACTTTGTGCCCCGAGTACGCTACTCGCTGGGAAAAAATGTGAACACACCCCTTTTTTCAGGTTCAATTGGCCTGCGTAGCAAACGTTTCCAATCGAGTTATCGCGAGAAATGAAGATAACTTGACACAGTTAGGGCCTGTTTACATGACGGTGGGGGACCCCAGATAAGCGAGGTAACATGTGGCGGGTCACCCCACCTATCACGTGACGGTGATCAAATCAAAATGAGAGATTATATGAGCAGGCGGGTTAACCCACCAAAGCGGGTTACCTCACCTACCTGGGGTCCCCCACTTCCATGTAAACAGGCCCTTAGTTAAGGTGTGAACACAACGCCATTTTAGAGCCATTGCGCAAGTACTTGAGCTGCGTGTGAACACAACCTTAGCAATGGAAATCTCAAGAAGATAACTACACTGTAACGTACCATTTTTCCGTCGCCTTATAAGCAGTGCTGTTTCTATTTCCAACAGAGTTAATATAGAGTTTGGCGTTTTTTTTACTTTCCCTCCTCTGCTGTAGTTTAAATCTACTGTTCCTCTTTGTGGTGTCATCCCAAACAACAATCTCTTCGGCTTCATCAGAGTCTTCCAGTATGTCGCTACCGCTGTCTTCTACCTCCTCAATTTCAACGCAGTCTTCATCTTCGTCGTCCTCGTCTGAACTGATTACTACATAATCAGCGTCGCTGGAGTCAGATTTGTCCTTTCCTGCAGGCTACAGTTTCAATTTAGAGTTAAGCCTTCTTTACTTTCGAGAACATCAAAAATGACATTATTTGCAATATTGGCGAAATCGAACTCTTATTTTAAGATCTGTGCGTGTGTACCTTTAAATTAAATCCAATAGCAATATCACGTGACGGTGATCAAATCAAAATGAGAGATTATATGAGCAGGCGGGTTAACCCACCAAAGCGGGTTACCTCACCTACCTGGGGTCCCCCACTTCCATGTAAACAGGCCCTTAGTTAAGGTGTGAACACAACGCCATTTTAGAGCCAATAGCAATGATGGGCAGCCATTTTCATTATTTCAAACTCTTCATGCACAAAATATTTTTCTTTTCTGGCCAACAATTTTTTGTCTGCCTACCATTATTTTATAATCAGACTTTTCTTGCTCTCCTTACTTCAATGGTCAAACTTTTAGCCACTTGGTGAATAACTCTACAAATAGGCTTCAGGGGTAGACCTTTGTTTCACCTTGTTTAAATTAGTAATGACATGTAGGAGACAGAGTTAGATCAATCAGATGATAAAGTGCTACCCTTCGTTGCGGGATACCACTGAACTGTACCTGGGAAATCTGTACAATGTAAGGTCTGGGGTTCGTTTTATTTTGTCTTGCTTTTAATTACACGCTACATAAGTAATACAGTCAAACCTTCCGTAAGCGACCACTCAAAATGTGAGGATTAAGTGGTCGCCGACGGGAGGTGGTTGCTTACGACAGTTGAATCACAGGGAGGCCATCCTAGAAAACACATATTTTATTTGGAAGAGATTCATTGCACATAATTTCTATTTCACGATATGAATACTCCGAGTAGTGTAGTACATAAAGCAAACATAGACATCAATTCATGTCTCAAGTGGTTGTTTAGATGAGGAAAAAGTAATGGAAAATTCTAAAACTTTCATCTAAAAATGGCCACGGTCGCTTGAGAGAAGAATTCGTTTACGAGAGGTTCCAGTTGTTGTGATTTGACGGGAAAAAAATTGGTGTTTTGGATAGGTGGTCGTTTATGCTTACGAGAGATGGTCGCACATGGAGGTTCAATAGTCGACCCTCACGTAAGCGACCGCCCAAAATACGAAGGGTTAGCGGTCGTCGAACTCACAGAAGGTATTTTACGAAGAGAAGTCCGGACATATCTACATTTTGAAGAGAATGTATGGCATGTATTTTCTAGGTTACAATATGGGTAAATGTGGCTTACAATATCGACAGAGAGGTTTCAACTAGAAGGATTTCACCGAGAAAATTTTGGTGTTTTTGACTTTTGGTGTTTTTTTTTTAGTATTCGCTTATTGGAGCTGGTCGTTTACGTGAGGTGGTCGCACATGAAGGCTTGAAGCAGCACCGTGACGTTTTTGAGCGACGCGCGTCAACCAGAAGTCAGCTTTTTTTCTCTTTTAATATGCCTTGACGCCACCAAATTTGTATGGCTAAGTGTCTTTACTCTTACAGAGACGATTTGTCCAAAGGTTTGTTCAATATCACAACTCAAGTGTGCAAAAATTTCACTTCGGATTGACGTGCGTCGCTCAAAAAGGTCGCTGCTTAAACTCTCTATTATTCAAAACTTCTCTAGAATATAAAAAAGCAGTTACCGTGTATCCCACGTGCCAGTGTTTCACGTGATTCTGTGCCACGATCCAACCCGTAAACACTTTGCTGCATGCCAGGCACTTATGAGACACAGCCCTCTCGCAGGTTTTTAGATGATCTTTGACGCTGACGATAGACGGAAACTTCTCCAAACAGCCCTGGGAAAAATAGATTAAAAAAGGACAAAATTTGCGCCAGGAAACATTGATTGTCTCTAGTCATTTTTAACGTTACAGCTTCGCATGTAAGTCTTTACAAATACAGCTTAGGTCGGCAATAGATCAGTAGTGTAAATAACCAAACAATCGTCTCATGAACGGTACTCAAAGGTGATGTTACACGGGACGATTCGACCCACCTTTAGGCCAAAACGGCGTTAACAATGTTGGAACAATGTTGTGACCAGTCGAATCAATGTCGCATCAATGTTGCAATACTGTGATGCGCTATTAATCGTAGTAACGAATCGTGCCGCCCATCTTCTTCAAAGGAGACTTAGACAACGACGACTTTAAGCGAAACGCGGAGCTTTAGAACAATGTTGTAACCATTCATATCAATGTCGCATCAATGTTGCAACACTGTGCTGCGCTAACAATCGTGGTTGCGAATCGTCCCGTGTAACAGCACTTTTCGTCTTCGCCAAAAGAGACGACTCTTCTACAACAAAGTTAATCAAATAGTTTTTGTAAATATTAGGTAAGACAAGCGCATAAGAGCCAAGGGGTTCACATCATGGTCTGAACGAATCATGAAAGATAGGGGAGCCTAGTGGAGAATCTACATGTGTCTCCAGTAGAATCTAGTCGTGTTTATAGGACAACTCTCATTGAAATGTGCTAACTTCGAAAGAAACGTTGATAATGGTTGTTTACTATTTTTTAAAAAAAGTTTTCGGAACATCCGCTCAGGTTAGAAAGTTAATGGAACTCGACATTTTGGGTCGTCTTAGCGGAAGATTTCCGGGAGCAACGGGACATCTGAAAAGGCAGCCTGTTTTTCCGTAGGGAATGTTGTCAACGGAAATTCGCGTTCCTGTTCTTCAAAGCCATCTTTAATACCAGTTCCGGGCCTTCGCGGCCATTTTTCCTAATACGTAAAAATGGTAAACGCGATTCCTGGACGAATCCTCAATAGAGAGGAGAATTGCGACGTTATGTTACCATGGTAGCAAAATTTCTGGATCTCAACAATCTTTCTTGACAGCGGTGGCCAATTGCATTGTCAAATGATGGATGAAAAGAATGGGCTATCTTGTTGTTCCTAAAGTGCAATCATTCTCAGGAAAGTAGTAGACGTCAATTGTTTTTCGTTTTTTTCCTACCATCTTTGCAGGACCAAGGTTCATTGCGACCCAAAAATTCGTTACCATAGCAACGTGACGTAACGTCTGTTCTTTCTATTTTGCTTACCCTTGCACATGTAAAAGGTAAACAATCCATATTTGGTAGAATACAGTGTTAGCACATACATGACAGCACTACCAACAACAATCAAAAATCGATACACGTCACTCCCAGAGGGAAAAGAAAGCTGGTTTACTAACTTAGAAAAAACGCCACTGAATCGTAGCCAACAGTTACCAGCGCCGTACAAACCACTTATTGACGAGATCAAGCAAAACTAACTACGAGAGAGCGACTGGAGAACTGACAATTTGACTTACGATAGACGACTGTTTAACTGTGACAATAGACGGATCGAAACGCGCCAATTACTGATTACGAGTCTTCATAGCCAATAACATGACGGCTTAACTGACTGACGACCAATAACATCGCGACGTAATTGACCAATCAAATCAATAACCAGAGTATAATACCATCAACTGACGCGATACAACTCACTTTGACTCTGAAGATGACTACCGCACAGGTTGTTGAAACGTCAGTCACTGTCAACAACAACAGTCCTGTTCAGGACTACGTTCACCCGGACGATCAAACTCAACCTACTTTTGGACCTGAGATAGTTACCTTACAAGGACAATTGATATTTTTCCCAGCCTCCACCGTCTCCGACCACCGCTCTTCCAATTTCTGGGAGACTTGTCTGCCTGGAATTGCGGTGATCAGTTGGTCAATGTCAGATTTCTTTATGGGTTTATCACTCTCTTCTGCTTCATTCGTTTTGGACACCATATCATGATCTGTTGCTAATTGGTGAACTTTGGATAAGGCTCTAAAAATGAAAAAAGAAACAGTGCTTGGTCTGACCTATCAATTTGGGAGGAGTAAGGGCGCTGCGAATCTTCAGACGAAATAATAGATGAATGACCCTAACAATGTCCTCGTCGCTTAAAACAGCAGCAAGCGTGTTTTTAACGGGCTATTAGTGAAAATATAGCCAGCGCTGCAAACATAATCAAGCCCCGCCGGTTAGTAACGTCTACGAAGAGGCGAAGAATATTAACTATCGAATCACTGATACGAACCAAGCGAATTGCTTTATTACTCGGGGCGATCACAGTCACCTGGATACAACCGAAGTATAAGAATAAAGAACGCCAGGTTAATCTGGAAATTTATGGAAACCAAGCTTTACCAAGCACGATTGTGCATACTCTGCAATAGCATGCTTTGTTGTGAAGCGTTTGGAAGAAGTACCTGCGGAAAGCTTTTTTTTTACCCCTCCATCCCCTCCCCGGGTGCCGGTGACAACCTTACCCCACGCTGCTGAATAACTTTGCCTTGCGGTGAGGGATTCTTCCCATCACTTCGTTTACCAGAGGCAGATTTGACAAAAAACTTGGAAGAGATTAATTTGGACACTACTCTAGTTCTTACCAACCTTGATGCCGCCTTTCTTCTGACTCGCCCAGTCTCTGTAACTTCAGGCTCTGCAGCTTCCTGTGAAACAAAGGCATTCAAGCTATAAATCGTTACACCTTTCACGCCTTGTCGGGAGTAAATGAAGGGCTGGATTGTTATATTTTACACTTCAGAAAGTAGGGTAAGAAACTGCTAAAATCATGATTAACACAAAACAACAGGCAATGCATAAACTTCAAAATTATTTATTTTCTCTAGGGACAAAACAGTTTGAGACCAAAACGGATAATGATACAGTTTTGATCAAAATTAAAGTGTCACACAGTTGTAACACGTACCTCATTTTCCTTGGTTTGATCATTGCTATCAGTTTCACTCTAAGAATAAAAGAAAAAATAAAACAATTGTTGTTATCTGCTTAACCTCAGGTTTTACTTTTATCCAGGGTTCAATACGTAGTAGTGCGCGCGCGTGAACCAGCGTCATTTTGACGGGAAAACGCGATACCCTTCGTCATTCTACAGCGAATTTTAGCCAAAAGTTTTCCTCTCGTTTTATTTTCGTGTTCACGCTTCCTCAATTTCGCGGACCCGACTAACCCGGAGCCTGGAACAGGCTAAACCAATCAGAATTCGCGTTATATCGGAACTTTATCATGATATGAGGTAGCTGCGTGAATGAAGGTTTTCAAGTACCTCAACATGTTTGGTCTTCATATGATATGTAAGTCCTGGCACACTGTTGTATTCCTTTCCACATATCTCACAGGAAAACTTTTCTCTCTCCTCCTCTTTTATGCCACACGTTTTTCTGTGTGTCACATATCCAAGAGCTGAAGCGAACTTAGCCCCACATCCTTTATTTGTACAAATTAATTTCTTTCCATATTTTGTCTGTTCCTTCAGTAGGGTGACCTAATGGAGAAACATGGCAAAATACTTTCAGTTATCGATTTAGTACCACAGTCTAGTTTAAACGTTCATGTGCGACTGCCTCTCGTGAGACACCGGTAACCGGTCAAGTCGCCCAAAAGTCATCTCGCCCAAAACCCAAGTTAAGTCGCCCAAAATGCTGAGTTATGTCGCTTGAATTTTATCCGGTGAAGTGCACAGAGACACAAACTTAATTTTTGTTAAATAAAGAGTTTCTGTAATATATCTCGTTCTTTAAAACATCGTGAGACGAAACGAGCAGAATGAATGTGTAACATACCTAAAAATTGGGCGACTTGACCGTAAACTCCATCCTAAATACACAAAACCCTTAAACTGTTGGTGTCAAATCCTTACAGCTAGAACTTCTGGTAAACTAGCACCGCAATGGACTTGTAACCGACCGAGACCATTGATTTGAACTGATCAGTTGATAATTATCCAGTGTTTTTAACCTCTTAATGACCACTTGACACTTGGTCTGAACTCCATGTTCGTTGTATGTGCTACTCAGAGCATACGAAAAGTCTTTAGTGACAACGTGGAACTGCACATTCAGTAACTTAGACATTGCATGTAATAAAGTATCTTCATAAAGAAAACACGGGTGGACCTCGAGAACGGATGAGACAAAATTCCTGTGGTTCAATTCTCGTAACCAAACATCTCCTTCGCAAGTGACCCAAAGGTCTTCCCATTTTTTTAGGCTGTACATGTATGAAATTTTTAAAATCTAGTTAAATTTTACTAGAAGGTATTCGCATAATGGAAGGAACATCCCTGGTGATGATTACCTACCTCTGAAACCTCTCCCTGCAATACAACAAAATACGTTTTAGTTTAAGAAGCAACAAGATTGACATGTACCTCATAAAACAGTAGTGCTGTTAATCATATATTCGAGAATCTACAAACATAATGTACAATCGCGAGCACCAGGGGTACTTCAGAGTGAAAGTGATGGAGTGGGGTGGGGAAGGGGAGGGGGTTGGGGGTGGAGTAGCGGTGGGTGACTTGATTTAAGAGGGGTATTTAAGGGGTGTGAATGCTATGGCAACCATTTCCTTATCCTGAATACAAGCATGTTCATACTAACCATGGGACACAACATAGTTTTAATACCTTACGACGCTTTGGTTTTCTTCCCAATTTCTTGGTTGAAGTGTTTTCTTTGGTACCTGAGGTATGAGAGCAAAATCTTTAGTGTTGTAAGTGGAAAATGGTAGAAGCAAGTAAAATACATGTACCTAGTGTAAAAGGAACGACCTGGTGACGTAGTATTACCAGGAAGTACGTCCACTACAACTTGGTATTCGGTCGAAGTTCAGAAGGAAATGGAGTCGGGAAACAACACCGATAAGATTGCGGTCGATTTAAGGCTATCTTTGCTGAAGCCCATACAAGCCACCTGGCTGGTAAGCCTTTACAACCACTTGACTAGCCTGAGAAAACCAACATTTCAGGAGACGCCACTACCGGTTTCCCCGCCAAATGACGTCTGAGAAACGAGCGCAGAAATTCCATACTGATGACGCGTCACTACCCATATCTGGGTAGTGCTTCTGATTGGTTGAATCAAATTTGCCACGGGGCACGACCAATCAGAAGCACTACCCTGATCTAGGTAATGATGGGTCATCAGTAAGGAATTTCAGCGCTCGTTTCTTAGACTTGATGGTGTCGTGAGATGTCGGCTGTTTTCTCAGGCGACCATTTGACATGCAGTATGAGAAAGCGGTACATTGCAAAAGGATGAAGCAAAGCGGGAATATCCGAACTTGCTCAAGGAAAGACAACCTTATTACCAGAAGATCCATTTGAAAATATAAAGAGGAGATCCTCATCTAAAAGCTAATTGGCAGCGCCATCGAGTTTAATAGTTCCTCCGTTGCTTATATCAGTGTACCTTTAAAAGATGTTATGTTTCTGACATTGTTGAACATTACAGCAAGTTGCTTGTTGCGTTTCTATCCCATTATGGTTAAATAAATTATGCAGAGATGGAAGTTTAAAAAACGAGCACCATTTTACTTGATTCGCGAAATTGAATTAGCTTGAAAAACGGTGATTCGACAAAATCGCGAAATATTTCTGTTCCAAATTCGCGGAATTAAAGTCGCAGAAAATAGGTGATAGTAAGGGAATAAAAATGTTGTACTCTACCTGTATTACCCCATAACTTACTATTTTCTTTTCCATTTGGCTCTTTTCCATCTGTTCTTGTAACCCCAGGAGTGCAAGATCCATCAACACCACCATCATCATAATTATCAACATCATCACCATGATGATCATCTTCAACGTAATCGTCACCATTTTTGTTCTCACTAACACCTCTAGAAGATTCCTCATTTTCTTGTTGCTCATCTTCAACCTTGATAACAGCCTGATCATTACAACCAACACTGCGCTTTTCTTCTACTTTTTCCTTCCCATTATTATTGCTAACACTCTCATCATTACATTCTCTAACAGAATCAACATCCTCGCTTGTAATATTCGTTCTTTTGGGCTTTCTCCCCCGTTTCTTGGGTGTCTTATATTCCAGTTTTTTCGCTACATCGGTTTCATCGTCCTCATCACTATTCACTTCCGTCGCACTTTTTCTTTTCCTCCCTCTTTTCCTTGAGGAACTCTGCAAATTGTCATCTTTTGACTTGTCCACATCAACGTAGAAAATCTTTCGTGGTGTCCGAACTCTTGAGGACGTTCTCCTTGCGGGTGTTATGTCGCTTGAGGGTATTTTATCGTTAGCGTTCACCCGAGATGATGACGAAATCTCACTTAATTGGTCAGGACATGGACTAGCCATGGACGACACTTCATTGACAGTACTTTCAATACCTGCTTTTCTGGGTCGTCCTCTCTTTCTTTTTGAAGATCCTACAAATCTAGCATGATTCTCACTAAACAATGAATTTGCATCGGATACACTAGTTCTCGATTGTAACACAGAATCACTCGAGTCTTTACTTTTTTCTAAAGACGCTTGATTAGCTGAGCTGCCTGAGCAGCTCACATTTCCATTATTTTGAGAACCTGAGGCCGAAATGCCACGTAAGAAGTCACATTCCGAGTTTACTTCTAAAGAATTCTCAAGGTTAATGCTCTCTGTTCTTACTTGTGTTGTCTTGTGGTTTGAAGAGTTTGAAAAAGGTGCAAAAGTATAAGCTTCTTTCTCTTTGAAGCTGCAGAAAAAAAACAATAATTCAAAAAAAAAGATAATTCAAACACCTATCCTTTTCCCCTGTTTACCGTATTTTATTCCATTAAATGCCACCCTCGATCAAACGCTACAGGTGGAAGGAAAATTACCAATAATCACCACCCTCGAAGAAAATGCCACACCTAATCAAAAGAATGTGGCGTTTGCTCGCAGATTTAATAAGAAAAACTTTGGCACAACTTGGTAATTTACACCATCCAGACATTTACATGTACGATTCCATCTCAGCAAAATAAGGGAGACAGTGGAACCTATAAATTACATAATATTTACAAACAATTTACAATAACTGTCCTCAGTCAATTAAAGAAAGTGGTTTCAAAATAAACGCCGCCCTCGTATAAATGTCGCCCTAGAATAAACACTGCATTGGAAATACTAAACATTTAATAAATGCCACAGCGTTTAATCGAATAAATACGGTAACCCCCTAACCCACTCCTCAGCTTATTACATATCCCATTTTGCTCTCTTTTCCTTCATCATCTGACCATCTCACTCCAAAATCTCTTCCTCTACCACAGATCCTACTTCTCAGGACTGCCATTGGGAATCTCTCTCCACCCCCCCATTTACTATGAGCACGACCCTGGCTTCTTTCATTGAACAAAGGAAAATAGAACCAAAATAACTTCTTGGCTGTTCACTTCACATCCTATTTATTGCATTTTTCCAGCAACTTGAAATGGTTGTGAAAGCCACGACTATTGGTCCCTAAATCCTCTATCAAACCCCCTAGCCCCTACCGCTAGTGCTATCTCACAACCCCCATGTCTCAACTTATAAAATCCATGTCACGACTGCGAAAGCAAGAGGCTACCAGGTGCTGTGCAAACTCATGATGTATGAAATACATCAGGGCTGTCATTTAGAGGTGGGGGCTGGGGACTTTCCCTGCCTACTATAAAGATTGTGGCCCCACCTACTTTCATAGGAAAATAGAGGAAAAACAGAGCCAAAAGAAATCCCGAGCTGTTTGATTACCCAGCTACTTGTTGCATTGAAATGTTACAGTTAGTGACAGCCCTGTCAATTAAACTTTCATTTGATACATTTTTTCATGACAGTTTCAAGCAAAATATTTAAGTTGTATTGTAGTTACCTTGGACTTGACAGTGGACTGACCAATGGACTTCCACTTTCACCATCTGAATGTTCAGCAGCTCTGTGGTTTCGCAGATGAACTCGTGATTGAAACAACAAGCTGCACTGTTCACATTTAAACCTTCTTTCACCAGAGATCAGGTGGTTGGCTTGTTTCAAGTGATACTTGAGTCCTCCGAGAGAGCTGAAGTCCTGATTGCAGTTTTGAGCAGGGCATATAACCATCCCATTTTTGGAAAGTTCCTCTTTCAGGCTTGCAAAATCGACTTTGGGTGTTAAATCCCCTGAGTCTTCCATAGAGGAAATTGTGAGTGTAAAATGACACTATGACAAAGAAATTATCCAGAAAAACTGAGTGCCACCAATGATCGTAAATCTTGTACTTAAAATGGACTGATATGTTGACAAGAGAGGCAGACTTTATGGCAATTGCGTCATGATTAATTCTCCATGATCATTGCAACTCCTAATGTAAAAAAAACCAAATAAATTGAATTAACGATGGCTTATGCATTATCATGTTGAATACAGAAATAACACTGACTAAAACTTTGAACCCTTATCTACAGCAAGTGTGAACTCAAGGGAGATTTTGCCTTGGGAGTGGGATGTAGTTAGGAAAGTGTATAATTATGAGGATATGGTTGTATTCCCTTGCTAACAGCCAGTATCAAATAGTTGACATAGTTTTTGCTGGGAACAAGAAAGCCATACAATAAAAATTGTGTATGAACCACGATTGAAACCAGAAATAACGAGGTTATATTTTGGCAATTGAGATGACAGGACTCATTTGCATAAATGGGAGAAGTAAGATTATCAGAGATTATATACCGTACTGATTCACAATTTTGTAAAATGAATTTACAAATAAACTTTGAAATTAATCAAAGAACGAGAATATTAGAATAAAAAGAAAACTGGAACTGGGTGAAAAAGGATAAGTGGACCACAGTACGTATCGAACCAACGACCTCACAACGTGACTCGAGTTTGGGGTTAGAAAATCAACGCAATGTTTAACTATGACAAGCTTATAAACGACATTTTCCCCAGCGACACATTAATTTAACGAAGAATTATGTCATTAAGCTTGTAAACAACGAGAAGATAGCCAAAGTATCGCAAAACTAACCTTCAAATTCCACAATGTATCAAATTAACGTTGAACAGGCAACCATGTTGGATTTCTGAAAGGCGGAGAGAAGAGACTGGTACGAAATTGTATTTTAACTTCCTGTCGAGCTCCTGTCTTTTATTTCACATCCGGTAAGTTAATCAAATATTCAAGATGAGGCTCGTTGGTTACCGGTCTTTTCTGTTACTAGGCAAATCGAACATGGCGCCCAAAGCAAAGAAGAGTCCGGGATGAGAATGGAGTTGTAATTGCCTTCTAGAACACATAATCAAGGCTGAGTCCTTGTAATAATTAGCGTAACGAGGACATGGAAGGCATTTACGAAGTGTCTTCTTCGGAGAAGGTTAGATCGTTGGAAGAAGATCTGAAAAAAGAATTGAAGGAATTGCAGAATGAAGTTGAAGAGGGAAATTTCTTGAGCTCATCTTCGGCACCGAAGGCATTCGGGTGAGCGATCTGCCATTTTCATTAATTTTTAGTTAAGGCTTATATTCTCCTTTCTTTTGAAGTCTTTTTGAAGTCTTTTTGAAGCTGACGATCGATCTCAGCTTGCAGTTCTGCTCTTTGTTGGATGAACTGACTTTGTTGTCACTGGAAATAATAAACTAAGTTGAAGTTGATAATGATTAATAATTAAGAAGCCGATCTGTTCGAAGCTACCGACAACATTGACAGTGTCTGAAAGTTATTCCAAGGTCGCGACGTCTTGCGATTTTTGAACTGGCCATGTACGTGAAACGAAATCTGACGCTCTTTCAAAAGGCCTTTTATAATCACGCACGGTTTTCGACGCCATAACCGTGTGAGAAATTACAGTGTTTGTATGAGAATCTTATGTCGAATAATTTCCGTAAAACGGCTGTTCTGAAAAATATATGAATTGTATACTAAAACTGCACAGCAAAGGATTTTACTAACAAGTTTTAGGAGCCGTCACTGTGCTTAAATTTCTCCAGACCCATGCATTAGATTTTCTCATATTCGTCTGCAATTTTTCCAAGCTTGTTTGGTCAAGATCACCTCAAAACTTTTTTTTGTTTTTATTGACCTTGGTTTTGTCTTGATTTTTGAGGTTGCATAGCCAGACTTGAGCAAATTTTGTCACATGACTAACAGCTCATAAAACCTTTTTACATGGTAAAATCTAAAACAAATGATCCTCGCAGTCATTCAACCAACTGTAAGTCTGTACTGTAAAGGCCTGGTCACAAAACTGATATCATTTCTGGGTCAAAACAGCTTTGAAGTTATGCATTTGGCAGGGGATCCACAGCGTGATTAATATGCGGAAAGGTACCTCTTTCCTCAGAAGGTGACAATTAAAAAAATATGTTTAAAGACCTTATGGGTAGATATACCCCCCTTAAAAACATGAGACTCCAGCGAGCATATTGTTAAGAAATCACAGCAAAAGTATGAAAATGTTACATGTGTAGCCTCCATAAAAATTGCATTTATAAATAATTATGAACTAGCTGGCTTATTAATGATAATAATTAAACACTTAATGACTGGTCCTCAAGGGAGACAGTTAAGTTTGTTTCCCGAGAATTTCAATGCTTCCCAAGGCACACCTGAGCGAAGCATTGACATTCAAGGGAAATATACCTGGAAATTTTGAAGTTGGAAATTCATTAAACCTCGCAGTAGTGGCAGTTGTCAATCAACATTGGCAAGTAACAGTACACTGTATACCCTCTGATGTCATAGATTTTGCAATATTGCCAGCTTAGAGGTTTTGGCGGGAAACAGTTTTATTGTTAGATGTCACGTGACCTCAAAGTAACCAATAAGAGTGGGCTGTTGGGAAAAATTTCCAACCATGTAACAATAAATATTTTAATTTTTTCCCCCTTCTACCCTAGATCTGTACCATTACCAAAAGATGTAGAGCATTTTAAGAGAGAGAGAAAGCTTGCTATCAATAAGAGTCTCCAGGTTTGTGTGGAATGTAAACTGTAGACTTGTTAGATAAGCTTGTATTCTGTGTAGGTTTGCCAGCAATTTTTAAGGATGGTTCCTTAGGATTCTTGGGATTTTTTTGGGCTCATTTGTGGTGCTTAGTCTGAAGTGTAGCCTGCACCACAGAAGAAACTAAACTCTTGTTAGGTCCGTCTGCAAAACAGTGCCAAAATCCTTCTTCTGGGTCCCCACATGCGTACCAGGATTTCAGTAATCGCCATGATTGGCCTGTTAAAAAAGTCATTGTTGATTGCCAATCAGGAGGAAAAGAAATTCGGAATGCATTTCTGGTATAAATTGGTTGTGTCTGTTGGGTGCCCAGAACTAAAACATTGGCACTGCTTTGCAGATGTTACTAGCCGTGGTTAGAATACATGTGTACGTCTGTGACGCAGACTAGCCGAATTGTTGTAGTAGTGGGAATAGTGGTTTTGTTGTGTTAAAAGCTTTATCTGCCATTGGAATGTCTTGGAATTTTAGCCAAAAGACTAGTTCTTGCTGTTTTTAGTTTTTGTCAGAGCTGGAGTAATAAAAGGTCTTGTCCCCACCTTATTTGTGGTGAATATTTTTCAGGCTGTGCCCCCCTCTTTTCTGAAAAAGGACTGTCTGCAGAGCTGTAGCTAGCAGGGGGGGAGGGGCAAGGGGAGCAGCTGCCCTCCTTGGACCTGTTGAGCTAGACACATCAAGTCTGTGGATGGATTTGTTTTCTTTAGACTCAGTTATTTTAATTAGCATGACTTGCAATTGTTTACCATTTTCCATATTCAAGATCGATTCAGAGACATATCTCATAACAAGTGCTGAAAATAGTGTTTCAGAGTCTCCAAATTTAAACATTTTCCTTCGGCACTCGCGATAATGCCCCCCATTACAAAAAACCTAGCTACGGCCCTGGTCTGTGGGTGGGCGGGTTCCCGACCTACTTAAACATCTGAATGACCTCTGCTGTATTCCTCTGGTGTCAGTGATTTTTGTTACATTTCTTCCTGGTACAGGAGAAAGGGTTACCTCTGTCCAACCTTATCTCTATTTCTTTGTTCAAGGTTAGTTGCTTAATCATATGTTTTAATGATATAACCTCAGGTGCGAGAAGCTCAACCCTTGATCATACAGGCAGATGTGATGCGTGAGGAGATGACCAGCTGCTGTGAAGTGGAGTACACTGGAAAAAGCATTCCTTTACTTCTTCACCAGGTAATTTATTAGCTTTGTAGGTCGCTGTCAGTCCATAAGGGTTGCTACATGGCAATCTATATAACACTCCAGGGAAGAGAGAAAGTACTCAGACGAGTGTCCTAGATTCCTTGTTACTCCACTCCTGGCTACAATTAGGGACAAAAAATTTGCAACAAAAATCCAATACCATACATCAGAGGCACCTCTGAAACTATTGCATGTAACAGTATACTGCAACCATACAGCATATGTATTGCACACAAACCAAGAACCACTTTGTGACAGCTACTTACTAATGCTAAGGACAAAGACAAACCGGAGGACAGACAGGGAGCAGTATACAAGATCAAGAAGACTATTGTCAGTCTAGATTTTCTGTTCACATGTCAAATCCCAAGCAAAGGTTCTTAGTATTTTCTGCATCTGCTCTGTGAACCCCTCCTTCCTCTTCGCTATATAAACAATTTGATTACTTTAAATTTTACTTTCATTTTAAAACGGTGAGCCTTTTTTAAGTACATGTACACTGCATATATCATGACATTGCCAGCCCTTTGAATGCAGGCTACATTTGTAATTTTACATCAAAAGCTGTAGACACCACTGAACAGAGAGCCTACTTAAAATATAGAGTAAAATTGCTAAGTTGGAGAAGGACTTGTTGAAAAAGAACGAAGATACATGTAGCACCATAAACTCTTCAAATTTTACATGTACAGACGGTTGTGTTAGCCGTATTACTTTCGAACTTGGCAAGTTTACTAATTCTAAGGCGCTATTTTCAGCGGTGTTGACGGTTTTTCGCAAAATAATCCTCATGGAAACTTAAAAATAAACCTCATCATGGTCTTTTCCAATCTTATGTTGAATCATTTTTGTTCTGTAGTTTTTTGTGGACAGGATAGAGCACTTGGTTCAATGTAAACACATGCACATGCTTCGCTGGGCACGGTTCTGTGAACACACAAAAGCCATTGAAAACCTCTATCCTGTTTATCAGAAAAGACTCAGGTAGGGAAACCAACCTCTTCAAACTTACTTTGTGTAAACTGCCATACTTGTACGGCACAGGATACCATCCTCTTCTTGAGTTTCACATCAGTAAGTTTAAGCAGCCAAGTTGACAACGGCAACGCGAATGTTAAAAAAGCGAGAGGTTTTGATTTGCAAAACAGCAACTTTGCACGTGCATCACGCTTTTTTGTGCATTTCTATGCAGAGTTGCACGGCTACGGCGTGAAAGTTCTGTCCTTATAAGAACGGGAAAACAAGACAAAGACTGTGAACTTAGATACAGTACTTTAGAATTCCTCTCTAGGAAAAAAATCGCTTTTTCGCCACCTTTGCCTTTAGTGGTTCCTTAGCGTCCTAGGTGACGATTCGCAACGACGATTTTGAGCGCAACGCAGCGTAGCATTGTTGGAACAATGTTGCAACCATTAGAAACAATGCCGCAACAATGTTGTAATGCTGTGTTGCGCTAAATATCGTTGTTGCTAATCGTCTGAACATCACCTTTAGCTCTGGGCGATTAGTTATGCCCGTCTGTTTCCATGTTTTTTCGTTACTTATTCTTCTTGGAAAGTTAATCGTTTCAAACATGATTCCAAGTGAACGGTTGGTCGACAGGTCTTGAAGCGCGAACAACTCGAGTTTTAGACGCGCCGGGAAACAGTCGAGTCTGAAGCATGAAGTCTCGCCCCCATATAAGGGAATCCAAGACAGTCTTGGAGTTTGGACTCCACGCTTTGGATTCCGGATTCCAGGGACTGAATTCCAGATTCTTTTTCAGTGAAACTTGGATTTCGGATTTCATCGTTAGTGGGATTCCGGACTCCACTCTTTGGATTCCGGATTACACAGGGTTTTAAAATTTAAAAATTTCGAAGATTCCAGATTCCAGAATTAAAAGTTTCCCCGATTCCTGAATCTGGATTCCCTTTCGTGGAGGGAGAAGTCTTAAAGGTGATGTTACACGGTACGATTCGCATCGACTGATTGGCAACATTGTTACGACATTGTTTGGAATATTTACAACATTGTTCCAACATTAGTCACTTTACAACGCTGTGTTGCGTTAAAAATCGTCGTTGCGAATCGTACCGTGTAACATCACCTTAAAAACGCGCTCATGCTTTGTCTGAAGCGGAATCGAATCTACTGAAATGGCGTAGTTTTGATTAGAAAAGCTCCCTCATCGTGGGGTCACTAAGTTTTTTTTTCTTTTTTATTGTCATCTAAAATTTGCGAGCTCAGTGCGCAATTATATATGCATGCTTTCGCCATACCCGTCGGTGTAATAACCTTACGAGTATTTCCTCATTCCTTTGAGTTGAAAATAAGCTATGGTTAAATCCAGGGTGTTCTTTTGTTGACTTGATAAAAGCCGCTATCACTTTGTAGCAGGGAGGTAACCAGTGAAAATAAGGTAACTAAATCTTTGTTTTTTTTAACCGTTTTCGCGGAAACTTTTTCTAAAAATAAATTGGTAAAGGATTGACTTCGGGGACTTATATGAGAGATCGAGGCTCCGCTTTAGTCCACATTGGACAGGTAAAGAATCGGTTAAAGAGAACTTCACGAAATCAAAACAATTTGAGTTTCTTTTTGTACAAATATTTTGCATCCCTTCTTCAAACGTGGATATTGTTTACTGATTGATCTATACAATGTATGTAGTTAACGTTTCCCTCAGGGGTAATTTCTGAATCAACAAACACTCAGTTCTTTCGTTATAATTCTTCAGCTATATCATGGAAGAGTACCATGACTGCTTACAGAGGGCCAGAAGACTTGCTGTGGCTTGTGAGGCCACGTTGACTGGCAGTGATTCAGCGATGAGTGTCGTAACAATGGATGACTTGTTAATCTACACACGCTGGTTTATTTGTATGTTGCACTCAGTCAAGAAGATAAATGGATTTATTCGGGTAAGGTTTTCTTAGTCTTGTTCCTTTATTTAACTTTCACTCGACACCGCACGAATTTTCGACCGGTTGGTGTACAGTCGGAACCACCTTAACCGTTCGAAATTTATATTTGTACTTTTAGCCATTCAAAGTTCCGTGTGAACAGAGCGGAAACATTGAATGGCCTGTGTGAACGAATTTTCTACCGGTTGAAAATTCGTGCGTTTATTAGTTGTTCCGTTCACACGGAACCACCTTAACCGTACGGAAATTTAGACGCGTGGCAGTTCAAAGTTCCGTGTGAACAGAGCGAAAAAATTAAAGGGTGCCGTGTGAACAAAGTGCCCTTAAAATTTTTTAGCCGGTCAAAAATTCGTCTAGTGATGGGTGAATGTATCTGATTGCAGCCTAAGTCTTGTTTCTTTAATTATATACTTGGTTACTGGTCATCTACTCAAAACTCCAACCTCAACCGTCCAATGGAGCGGAAAGGGACCCTATAGCCTGGAACAGGCTAGCGAGCCTACGAAACAACGACCGCGACTTAAACAGGAAGGTCCAAACAAAGTTAAACGATAAACAAGCAATAGATTTAGTCAACCGGCAAATCAACTCAGCATCTGCGGCTTCCCATGCGTAACGATAGATATACCACCCGCGGTCATTGGCATCCCGGCAATGAGCGTTCTCGGAAAGTTTCAGAGGCAGCAAGAAGTTAGCCGCAACGATAGCATTGTATATCATTATTTCATTGTTATGTAGTAGTTAGATTTTCTAAATATGTCTACTTCTGCGGTTTTATTCGTGGTAAGAAGTTAACGTGTACTTGATTTCAACATCTTTGTTACGGAAAGAAATGGAATCAATCGATTGTGAACTGATTCAGTTGTCAAAAGAGTTTTATAGTGTGTTAGTGTGTATTTGTGTAGCCCAAAGTAAAAACGAAAATAGAGACATATAGTAGTACAACAGTAACGCACAACAATTTCCGCATTAATCCGTTCTAAGCCAACTTTGCTGACCCCGGCTGAAAAAATAATGAGACTGCATGAACAGTACCTGTCTGAATATATTAACACTGATTTTCAGACAGGTACTGTTCGAGTCGGTAATTCTTTGTCAGTGCTTTCGTATTTTCTATGAATAATAAAAAAAGTTTGTTCAAAGTCAACTCATTTTTTAAGGAACAAAACAGATCCAGTATTAAACACGCAATTAAACCGGCACATTTTAGAAATGCCAACACTGGCTACAAAAACATTCGCCTTTGCCTCCTTACTTGTTTACTTAGCCTCTGTCCAGGCGTATACCTTTGTCCCCCTTCTTTTCTTTTTTTGTTTTCTTTGCTATGGACATACTGTTTCTCGCTCCCAGCAATGGCATCAAGAAGCCCAAAGCATAAATGAAGATAAATGCCAAAAAGACCAACTCTACCTCAG
Source organism: Porites australiensis (assembly GCA_022179025.1). Taxonomy (NCBI): domain Eukaryota; kingdom Metazoa; phylum Cnidaria; class Anthozoa; order Scleractinia; family Poritidae; genus Porites; species Porites australiensis. The sequence continues at coordinate 86,522 of BOPM01001050.1, read as the reverse complement.
AAAATACCATTCAGTCCTCTTATTTTGTTCGCGAGTTACGCAAACTGTTTTTCTTTAAGGAAGTCAACTTAGAAATAGAAATATTCCATCCAAGAAATCCATTCCACGCCTGCTGCGAGTTTTATAGTGTGTATTAGAAGTCAACTAACGACGTCACTAACTCACGGTTTTGTGTTTTTATATTCGCCTGTCTAATTTTTAGTACTACGGTTAAGGTAAACTACGTGAAGCACTTTCCATTTCACATTTTGTAGCTATAGTAATAGAGTTTCTAAAATGTAAATGTTTGGTTTGGGATAATTAATTAATTTTAATTTATTAAAAAAATGCTAACTTAGAATCAAATGAACCAATGAAACACTTAAAAACCCTGAGATGATACAGGAAAACTCTAATAACTACGGTTTTCAGGCTTAGTTCTAAAAATTCCTTGATGATATGTATTCAGTCGGTCTAGTCAGCAATCTTTTGTGAACAGCTACAGGGCCAAAAATCTCTCTTCACATGATCCTATAAAAATAGAATGTAGAGATATTTCTTAATAATAATGCTTTGCTAGTTTTGTAAGTCTTCTTGATCCTTGAAGTCTCAAAACTGTCTCAAAGCAACTGCCCGCCCTTCAGTCACATGACCTATTCCCAGGCTCCCAGCGGTGTGTGAGAAAAACATTTTCCACTTAATTCGTTACACTCAGCCAGTGGAAAATTACCCTTTGTGGGTATTAATAAATCTCAAATGGAAGGGTATCAATCGTCATTCTTCAAGAAATGGTGAATTAACTGCAGCAACATTAGAAAGTCTTACCGGAGTATTGTACCACGAGGATTGTAGGGTTCGTCGTCGTCGTTTTCGTCTGGTCCTCGTCGAGTCTTGTGCTGATGGTCTTGGCAGTGCCTCTGTCGTGTCGCTCTTTTGCGCCCATTTCTCTTCTTTTTTGTGTTCTTTGCTGTTGAGGTATTGTTTCTTCTTCCCAGCAACAAGAAGACCAAAGTAAAAATGAGGATTAAGGCCAAAAAGACCAACTCTGCCTCAGAAAACGCCATTCGCGCCTCTTACTTTGTTATCCAGTCACGCAAAATGATGCACTTATCGCGTTCAACTTTGATAAATGAAACGAATGACTCTCCTCCACCGTAAAAAAGTACATATAACCATGCACGTGTCGACTCAAAAAAATAAAAATATCGACCAATCATATCAGTGACAAGCGATCTTTCCTGTTTGGCTATAAACAATCGCACCGCAAAACACGCCTACTTTTAGGCCAAGAATCAATCAAAAATCAACTATGTTTCAGGTTTTCCAACGGCGGATTAATCTGATCATGGTAGCGAATGGAAAAACATACCTTTTGTTTACTTGATTGTTTTAGCGTACCGATGGCTCATGCATGCTCGGTCGTTAATTCAATTTTATCATTGATTTATCGACGTTTAAATGCCATTACAATTGCATAGGCTTGTTAAGTATTTTAAGCAAGATGGAAGTGTTGTTTTGGTTTGGAGGCCGTTGTACCTATTTTCTAGATTCTCTATGCATGGCAAGGCATAGATCGAAATAGCGAATAGGAAAACATAACTTCTGCTTTTCAGTTTCGCATTCTTATGTTTAGTAGACATCAGAATGTTCGAGAAACGAGGGAAAACAAACGACCGATAATTGCAGGAAACAAGTTCCGCGTTAGAACACAGTTGCGTTGCGTTACAAATTGCTCGTAAAACACTCCTACAATGTATGACCCGAACAAAAGCAGACTTTTCTCCACTTTAACTGAGTTTTGAATTAACATCCCTATTTAGTGGCTGGCGAAAAAAAGGAACAAGAAGAACAACCCCAACTTAAACTACGAAAATTTGAAACCCACCTTGATGGAGTGTGTAATTAGAATATTTATGAGTTTAATGTACTATTGTTTTGATCTCAATTTACCATAGTAACAGTTAACAAGAATCCAGGCTTTCTAAATCGCATTTTTTAACAAAGGTGAGATCATTCGTTTAGTCTCATATCATTTCGCTGCGGTCGACATCTTGTTAACGACGTCACCAGTAACATCTTAACAATTTCGAGACCATTTCAAGGGTCTCTCTTGAAAAAAAAAAAAAAAAACCTACGCTATACTCATGGAAAAAAACGTACAGTATACAGCACCACTCTTAGAACAATGAAGAATGGACATCATCTTTGTTTTTGTTGTTCTTACTGACGCTTTGTTTTTAATTATAAGGGTTGAAGCAGACAATCAACCACCTTCTGATTTTAAAATTTTTGATTTATGCAATGTAAGTATCTTTGGGCTAAACTACGGAAATTTAGGCCGCGTGATTATGTTAACTGTATTTTAAAAATTTGAAACTGTGTCTAATAGTGTACTTTTTTTTCGGCTAATGGGGGTTACTTTGTAGCAGTTTTACCTCCTCAATAGAGTAGTGAAACATGGCTCATAGCCTCGTCTTTGAATTTTTATAAGGGGATTCGCCGCCAACATTATTCATACTCTGACTGGTTGATTTACTGCCATTTCCAGGGGGTATGATTATAAATATTAACTAGACACTTCAAAAAGCGAATTCACTGGACTGCTTCTGCTTTTATACTAGACCAATATTGTATCGTATGAGAACGAGAAGTTTACCAAAACAGACAGCCAACTGCCCATTGATCCTGATCCATGGGCCTCAATGATTACACTGAGACGATCCCAATTTGCGGTCTACATCATGCAGTCTACATGAAAACCGTTTTCATGTTAAACGCATTATTTTTTTTGCACAAGATAAAAGATATTCAGTTCAAAGATTTTTCTCTTGATATTTTTCTCTAACGTTAAAGAGTAAAATCCTTTGCATTTTGTGACCTATATTGCTTTCATCGGCACGCACTTTGAACAATGTGAATAGCTAGAACGATCGGCGGATTCTCTTTTTTTTTTACCGTTTTTTATATTAATATAAGTTAAAAATTCGTTTGAGTTCGCTGCTTGTCGACTCGACGTCTTACCCGTGACTAACTTTTCTTCATGGCGGAAAATTATGCCGCTCAATAACGTTTTTGGGCCAGCTAAATATTATCGAAACAGTATTAATTTCACAGTCCTTGGATATTAAAATGTCTGAACGAAACGCACTGTGTGCCCTTGTTTACTTCTGATCACGTGTGCACGCCAACTGTCACGAATTCTCTCCTTTCATGCAAGCGTTCATGCACAATAATTGACCCTCGTATTAATTAAAACCCTTTGGTTCATTCACATTAATACAGAACTATTTTTGCCCTTCACATTTACAGTGTTCGTTCGTATTCAAAACACCTTAAGGAAAATAAAAGTCGTGTAAATCATGTGTATTGTGTTTCGAGATAAATCGATGTCTGGCATTTTTAAGTTCCCATTTTGCGGTGGCTTTAGTTTACATCTCCATAAAATGGTACACATGAAAAAAAAAAAAAACCTCACGCAAGCTGTTAATTTTCAAAGGTCTCCTTCGTGAAACTCGCTAATGCTGACATCAATATACAGTGTGCTTGCTGAACGGACGAAAACACATAATTGAGGAGAAACATAATAAATGATAACAAGATCATGTACAAATTTTTATGAGAAAAGCTTAGCAAGATACAGATACAAACAAAAGCGAAGCCTCTGAAACCTCTGGGCTATACTTGTATGCTCTACTCAGTGACCAAATCTTGTCAGTAATAGCTCCTATTTTCCTCAAGTTGGTCTTTGTTATCGAAGCTCCTGGATCGCATGTGCCAGTGAAGCTTTGAACTTGTGTGCGAAATTCTCAAAGTTCCTATTTTTGTCCGTGCCTTCTTCATCTTTATCCGAAATTTAGACCTCTAAAATGGCGTATGTTGCATTAAATAGACGGAAATATTTAATTTCGATTTGGGCTCAGTATCTCGGGGAGTCCCCGGATATTTCCGGATACTGTGATGTCATTGACAACCAATCATGCAGAGGCTACAAAATGAGTAGGCTACGAAATGAATAATTGATATAATCGTCATCATTTTTCGAAGTCGGTGCAAGTCGTAATACGTTGATTAGAATATGGCAATTCTGCTGTCCGTCGACTAGAATAAAGGTTCCATCAGCACTTACAGTTTCCCTTTACAAGTATATTATCACGAATTTATTCACGAAGTCAAGTATTTGGCAAGTAGTGGCAACAGGGGTTCTAGTTAGACTGTACGTAAACTTTACTGTTGCGTCTAACTTCAGTTAGATTGTTCAATCTCAATTGTTCTTCTCTTTGTGTCTATCTTTAAATACGCATGGTTACATCAGTCCTCTGTTCACATGATTCTAAAAAAGAAAGAAAAAACCTCTACATCAGGACTTTTGAACGTTTTTGTCCCTCTCCTTCTTCTTTCTTTCTTTCTTTTTTTTCAATTCTTCGCTTAGTCAAACTGTGAAATCAAGCAAACTTTAAATTTGTAGGTGTTAATCTGAAGTCTCTTGTTATTTACCGCAAATAGCTTTTAATCTTCCTCCGCCATTCGTTCGATTAGTTTATCGATATGACAGTAATAAAATAGGAAAGGGAAGGGTGATTATAACCATTAAATGAATGTGGCAGTCTTACCTGATTATTCTTCCACGCGGGTTGTAACTTTCGTCGTCACTGTGTTCTTCGGGCCCTCGCCGAGCAGTAAATTGATGATCTTCGCAATGGCTTCTGGTCACTCTTTTGCGTCTTTTTGGCGTTTTTGCTGCTGAAGTATTACAATTTCTTCTTTCCAACACTATGCAGGTTAAGGCAAAAATGAACACCAAGGCCATGAAGGCCAACGCTAAGCAGTCAGAAAACATTCAGTCCGCTCTTTCTTGTTTTTGGTAGAGTGGAACTTGGTCACTCGATCGTCAACTGACACAGAAAGTGAACAGAAAATACATCAACTATACACCGGCCAGCTCAATTTAAGCAGCGTGAAATGGTTACATACCATAGTGGGGGCAGGAACGCGTGACGAACGTGTGCGTGGGAGGCTATACGCCAACATGTTACATCACAGCGAAATTCGATCACGCGATATCCAGGGTTTATTCTTTAGTGTAGCCCAAAGTAAAAATGAAGATAGAGACATAGAGGAGCTACAACAGTAATGCACAACAATTTCCGCATTAATGCTCCGTTCTTAGCCAACTTTGCTTACCCTGGCTGAAAAAATAAAGAGACTGTTTCGTAGTTGTCTATATAGTTCAGTATAGTTTACTGTTTGAGTCGGTAATTCTTTGTTAGTGCTTTCGTCTTTTTTATGAATAATTAATTAACATAAGTTTGTTTAAAGTCAGCTCACTTACATCTGCCCGCTCCTTACTTGTTTACTTAGCTTCTGTCCACGCATATCCCTTTGCCTCTCTTTGCTGTTGGCAGAGGTATTGTTATTTCTTCCCAGCATCAAGAAGCCCAAAGCAAAAATGAAGATGAATGCCAAAAAGACCAACTCTACCTCAGAAAACGCCATTGAGTCCTCGTATTTTGTTCTCGCGTTACGCAAACTTTTTTCTTTAAAGTCATTTGCCTAAGTTCGGGCGAAAATAGAAATATTCCATCCAAGAAATCCATTCGAACCCTGCTGCGGGCAAATATTAGGAACTAAGCAAATCCAGTTGAATGTGAACTTATACTTTAATGTGATTACGCGCCTCGTGTGAATTCAGCATTTATTTGAAGATAATTAACTCATTTATATAAAGGACTAGGAAATCAAATTAGGTGTGAACCTGCGAAATCGAGCAAAATCACGAATTATCATTTCCTAATTTGTTGCAAAGTCGTAAACTGAATACTGATGTTGAGATTCAGCTGGCATTCGCTAAACTGGATAACTTATATTTCCTATCAAAAGGATATTTACTAATTTATTCATGTGTTCAGCTGCTGCGTTTTTCTTTTTAATTCTTCATCGGTTTTACTAGCTAATTTCCAGTGTTACAGTTATGTTATATGTGAAGCACTTTTTATTACGAAGGCATTATTTATTCTTGTAGCGAAGAAGTTGCACTTTCTAAGTCACTATTTTGCGGCTAACTTAAATTTTTCACCTCAGTCCTGTAAAATTCGTGGGTTATGTCATCCGTCGGTCTAGTCAGCAATCATTCGTAAAATTTTTCAACAATAATGTTTCGTTGCCATTCTTTTTGCGTGGGCGTATTATACAACAAACGAATACGGTAGCAGTTGAAGAAAGTTCATCTGTTCACCTGTTCACCAGACAATACCTTCCGAAACAAACAAACAAAAAAGACATTTCCGGGATATTAAATTTCAAGTATTTATGTATGCCCCCGTAGACCTCCAAGTTTTTTTTTTCTCGTGCGTATACCTTCCAAATTTCACGCTCCGCTCCTGGTAAAATGTTAAAATACTTAAAATACTGATTTAAGAGAAAAAGAGCGAAGAATTGCGAAGAATGCAATGCTTGCTTGAACGTTGGAGTAAACACGATGGAAGTACGCGAGCGTCGAATAGTTGAACACTGTGTTGAGCACTATGTTTTAGGAGGAAAAAACACAGCGCGCTTTCTGTCTGCTTTCTTGTCCTATAACAGCCTAAGTTGTAGTTATAAATTCCAACATGCTTGCTCTGAAAAGCAATCGCTTTGGCTCAATGTTCCTTGACAAATGGATTTAAGCTCCAAAGCATAAATTACTCACCCACTCGTGTTGGCAGTTTGCATGAAAAATGCGAAAACGATTGAAAGAATAGCACAAATTCGCACCTTTTAAGGGACGTTTTCCTCGGATCGTACGGTCCGGCATTTTTTTTAATTTCCACTATGCACCCTATAAAAAGTCTCATTGTATAGAGGTCAGAAACCCGGAGGCTACGAATAAATCCTTATCAAGGGCCTTTATTTAATTTTCCAGATGATTTAACAGGTGGCCTTGTCTGTTTTTGAGTGAGCTCATATTTCTTTCCTGCACCTGCCAGCTTTACATTGGCTCCTACTTATAAAACAATCAACAGAATAAATAGGAGAAATTAACAAGAGGACTTAGGACTCGTTAGCTCTTCCTTATGCATTTATTTTATATGCTTGAGTACGAAAAGCTGGAAAATGTCATGGCCTTTTTAAAACCATTTATATTGTGAAGGAAAGGCTTAAATTTTAAATTTTAAATTTTAAATCCGCCACACCAATTTTATTCAAATACGCCACCACTGTTTATAGCGTAAGAGCGAAATAATTCGCTGATTAAATTAGTCTTGCATATTTTTAAACGAAAGAAATGGAATAAAACAATCATGAAATCGTTCAGTTTTCGTAAAAAATTAGTTTATATTCAAAGTAAAGTAATTTACATAGGAAAGAGAAAAAAAAAACAGCTAATCGCGAACTAAGTCACTCGTCTGAATTCAGTCATACCCATTGTTCATAAATTGAGCACATTTTTTCTGGTTAACATTTGCACATTCTCTTTCTTATCTGAAAAGGACTCTTGCCAGACTGATATGCATAAAGGAACAAAGTTGACAAAAAATGTACGCCTGCCACGAGTGAAGTGTAGCAAATTTTTGTACTGGGATACGAGAAAGCAGTGATTAAAAAACGAAATAATAGAGAAGAAAAGCTTTTCAAACAAGTGAGAGGTTCATACTACAGACACGAATCAAAATTAAAGTTAAACATTCGCGTATTTTGTAGTCGCTTTTCATACGATGCTGATCTGAAAACGAATAAAGAAAAGCCAATGGCGAAATGACCTCTAAGAGAAAGAAAACAACATGCGGGTACGAAATGAGAAAAATCACCATTTTCGAATTTGGTGCAAGTCGAAATGGGTTGTCTGAGTAGAATATGGCGATTCTGCTGGCCTTCGACTAGAATAAAAGTACCATAGGGGCTCTTACAAGTTCCATGAGCACAAGTATGTTTTTCATGAAATTATTCACTAATTGAAGTATTTTTTAAACTTTTTGTCAGTCTAAATTTCAGTTTTACAGTTATGGTAAACGTGAAGCAGTTTCCATTACACAGAGGTTATTAAAGCGTTGTACTGAAGTACTTAGATTTTCTGATATGCGCCTTTGTAGCTAACACATTTTAACTGTTTCACTTAGTCCTATAAAATTTCCGGGTGGTGACATGTCTTCCGTCAGTCCTGTTACATAGGCAGTAATCATTCACTAATGGCTACCTGGCCATGACACTTTCTTCAAATTATCCTAGAAGAATAAAATGTAGAGATATTGCTCAGTGATACTGCTTTGTTATGAAACACAAGAACGGATGTATCTCATCTTAGTGTAGTAAGTCTTCGTGTGTCACCAATAAATTATTCATGATAATGCTACACGCCAGCGCTTCTTTTCACGTTTTATTAAAATAAAGTTCGCTACTATACTAAATAAATACTACTACGTTCTGTCCTTAAAAAATCATCTTTCGGCTTTTTCCTTTTATTTACCAAGTCTAGAGAATTGCGGAAAATCGTGCAAAGGTAAACTTTGTGGGTGTCTTGAATAAATCTCAGTCTTTTGAACTGTTGATTTTTTCTTAAGGCCTGTTGTAGTTGTGAGTGGATAGTTTGTGAAAACAGCCTGGCAAAAGGGAACGGTATCAATCGTCATTACGTCAAGAAATAGTGAATTAACTGCAGCAACATTATGAACTCTCACCAGAATATTTTTCCACGAGGATTATAAGGTTCGTCGTCGTTGTTTTCCTCAGGTCCTCTTCGAGTCCTGCGCTGATGGTCATGGCAGTGCCTCTGGCTTATCGCTCTTTTACGCTTCTTTCTCTTCTTTTTTGTATTCTTTGCTATGAGGGTATTGTTTTTCCTTCCCAGCATCAACAAGGCCAAGCAAAAATGAAGATTAAGGCCAAAAAGATTAACTCTGCCTCGGAAAACGCCATTCAGTCTTCTGTTTTTGTTTTCCAGTGGAAACCAATCGTGACTAATTAATGCGTCAGGAAGACAAATATTTTACACCTCGTGTGCGTTTGCGTTTTGGGTCATGTTATGTTATCCGCTGCATCATAACTATTTCAAGTATGAATATTATTTGTGTGGGCGTATTATGCAACAAATGAACACTCAGTGGTGATCAGAATCGTATTTTTAACAAACACCTTCCGAAACAAGCAAATACAATGCACGTTTCTAACAGCTGAGAAACGATTAATTTAATTGAAATAATAATTTAATTCAGTTATCGTAAGCACCCTTTATCGTTTTCCGTTCCAAGGAAAGAAAACAATTGTATTTTGTGAAATTGTGAATGTGTTATTGAAAGCAAGGCAGTTTCTTACTATAACTCAAATTAGCTCTGCATTTAGTTAATTTAAAATGCGTCATGGCCGCACGTGATGGTGAATACAAAGGTATTGTAAAGTCATTGATCTTTAGCTGAAGTTTTTTTTCAGAGTCTCTCTGCACAATCCCGAAGAGGCAACCATCGATATAGTTGTTAGCCATAAGCGATACAAAATTTTACAGATAAAGGTCACATGACAATATTTGATTGAATAAGCATAAATCTTTTGTCGTCTGTCACGGGTCAGGCGTAGACCGCCTTCCACAAAACTTTAATACGACAATTGCACGATGACGTCATTTTACTACAACTACCAGAATCCTTGAGTTTCCTGTTTTCTTGTGCAAATTAAGGCTATTGTTCATTAATCCGCAGCGGGATTGACAAATTTAAATAACAAAGCAAAACCGAAATGAATTCTGGTAGTTGTAGTCAAATATCGTCATCGTGCAATTGTCCTATTAATCAATGATATGAAATTCCTTGGCGGTGTCCTTTGTGTGTTCAACTGAGTAGGTGCATTTCTTCTTTAAATTTCTGTTAACATGATCCCCGGGACATTATCCTGAAAAACAAAACCAAGGCGTGGTTTTTGTTTTTTCGATTGTTCACCAAGTCGCAAAAAAACACTTTCACAGTTTTACACTTGTTCTTTGTCTGCCTGTCTGTTTGTTTTTTTTTTTAACCACTTCTGAAAATTTCAGCGCTTGTCAACAGGTCATGTAACCGCCTGAAATATTTTGTCGTTAAGCATTGAAGGGTCGCTAATGAGCAACAAGTGAGAATGATTTATGAAACGGATTGAAGTTAGTTTAAAACTTCAAAGACGCCACCCAGCTTTCCCACTAGGTGTCCTTTAGTATACAGGGAGAATATCTGAATCTTTCGCAGTCGTGATTTTGTCAGTAAGAAACCTGTTACTTTTGACCGTGGAACTTCCTTAAAAGCATTAAGTTTAGATCATTTTAATATACTAAACAGTATACCTTACCAAGTTGACTTCGTAAGCGCGTGATTTTCTCCTCTAATCAGTAAATTTCAGTTTCATTTGATCTAAAGCTGTCTCTTTTACTTTTCGTTAACTGCTATAAAAATAGGCCCGCATTTTGAAGAACGACGCTCGAAACACGAACGAAACTACAGAGAAGCTTGCGCATGCAAATCGACGTTTTCTAAGAACTCCATTCTCATGGTTGACATGGTGACGTGAGGAGTTTAAAAAAGGGCCAATATAGAAGCTTAGATGATGGTAGAAGATAATTCTTAAAATAATTCTAAACATAGTTTAAAGATAAGAGATGAAAGATAAGGAAAATGGTAGAGTGAATCTCCCGTTCTTCTTGGATATTCTCTCCTTTTGAAATAGCCGCTGTCCTGGGTCTCCTTGGATAATGTGTCTCACATTGACGTACCCCTTTACTACAGTATATTTGTTGTTCTGGGTCTCCCAAGATATTGTGCTTAGAACACGATGTGCATAATCAAAGGCGCGCCTATATTTTTTTACAAGACAGGATCGACATTCGAGGGTCAAAAGTCAGAAACGCTGTTTTGTTAACTTTAAACAGGAATCGTAGTCCCTTTAAAAGGAGCAAATAAATACTGAGTAGAAATAACCCATAATGAGATTGTACACTGCTTCCGGCTTCTTTTTTATACTTTACCGAAACCAAAAGGGCACATTAGTTTTAATTTCCAGCTTAGTTTTACCACCTTTAGTGACTTATTATACTTTAATTTTCAAGCTCATTAAAAATTGTTTGTAGCAAGAGAAAAACCGTTTGTCCTGGTCCAATATCATTCCTGCAGGAGGCCGTCATGTACCTCCACTTTAAAACTTCCTCTTTATTTGATCCTGTAAAAAACGGATGCAAAGTAGATCAGAATAAACAGAACATTCTCTTATTTTTTTTTAAAATAAATATATTCGTTTAGTTCTTGGTCTTTGTTCTGATGCTCACTTAAGACGCCAACATCACGTAAATGAAGCTAACATTAACCCTTTGGGTATTTTGTTCACTGTTAAAGCTCTAAAATTTTGTTAACCTGTTGCTAGCTACATCTTTTTATTGACCAGCTGATCAATATGATAGCAGTGAAAAAAAAAAGAATCGCCAAAGAGAAGGACGTTAGTAACGCTATTACTGCAAGAAAAATAACATTAAATCTAACTAGTAACATTAAATATCCTACCTGAACAAGGTACCACGACTGTTATAAGATTCGTCGTCATCGTTTTCTTCTGGGGGCCGCTTGTTCTTGTTCTGACCGTGTAAACTGCAGTGGTTACATTTCACTCTTTTGCGCTTCTTCTTCTTAGGCCTTCTTACTGGAGGACAGTCTGTTCGTCTTCTTCCCAGCATGAAACAGCCAAGTGTAACGATGAAAACAAAGGCCAAAAAGGCCAGCTCTGACTCAGAAAACATTCAGTCTGCTTATTTTCTTTTCGATATGAGCGAGTTCCTTTACCTCCAATGAACTCCCACGTGTGACGCGTTAATCAGTAAGTTTGTGCTGTATGTAGTCGTCCAATGTTCCCAACGTGCCAATTTGCAAACATAGTTTCTGTTATGCGTGGTCTGAGGCCATCCGCTTTTCCTTACGAATTCCGGATGTGCCGCCATTACTCATTACTGCGGTTACTGCTCCCTTTACTGCTTCTTCCGTTCTGCGTTTCGTTTATTTTCTACTACGTGAGAAATTTCTGCAATTTTATTGGCTTAGAGCAGTGAAATACCTACATGTGAAAACCACAAACCTTTCGCGGGTAGCAGTATAAAGAAATACTAGAATGATTTGTAAGTGATATTTGGCATACTGTAAGTACCGCTCGTGATATTTCAAAATTGCCTCAAATTTCACTCACCTTATTACGGCTCGTGAGATTACGTATAACAATTTCGAAATGTCACTCGTGGTATTTATGCCAAATATCACTACAAATCATGCTATTACCTATACTTATAATTCATGTATCATAGGTTGTCATGGAAACGTATATAACACTGTTTGAGAGTGCGGTCAGATACTCATACTCTCCCATTTGTTTTGCAAAAATAGTTTGCATTTGGGCTACATTCGGGCCTCATGAACAATGGCTACGTCCTTTCCGCGTTTCGTCTATTATGGTTCATGTATTATAGGTAAAATTGTTAATTGTCAAGCAAATGTCATAACACTGTTTTGAGAGTGCGGTCAGATAATCATACAATTACAAGGGACAAGAAACTTAAACAGGAGTCAGATTGTCTCCGGACTGTTAGAATGTTTCTTGAATAGGTTTAGTAAACAAAAATGCCTGTCTTTTTTGTTTTTTAAACCAGTTCAGTTGACCTGCAAACTTTGTTTATTAAACAAGAAACGTGGTATTTCTTGCTTAATAAGCAAAAAACGCCACCTTTTTCGTTTGCTAAGCAAATAAAGTTTGCTTAATATTAAAAGAGCTGCGCTTTAATACTTATTAAGCAAAACTTCCACTACACAACCATGGCAACAAATTTTTTCTCGCAACCGCCATTACGGGAAAATTATGTAATAGGGGGCTTGTTTGTAAACAGACTACATGCTTGCCGACAAGTTTCCGCATATGAATAGAAAACAACCTAGAAGGCCTCGATTTTTATTGGGGGGAATCCCCGACAATAACTTACAGTCCCTGATTGGCTAATTTACTGACCCGTCAAGAGCTGTTATTAAATGTCATAATGTATTAAAATACATTTACTTGACCCCTACTGTTATGTTAGAAAGCCCCGCATCGATATGCAATACGTACAAACAAAACGCTCAAAACATGCGAATTGGAATTTAAATTGATATTTTAAACAAAACATTTAAGTCATCTTCATCACTTTCTATGTCAAGAAGAAAAAATTAAACGGAAACGGAGACTGGTCGAGACTGGGACAAGCAAAAATACTGGTTGACTAGCGTATCTACAGTACGTCATTTTTTTAAGGCAAACAACTTGAACGGCTACTTTGAATTTTGTCGACCCTCGGCTGTCGCAGCCTATTCGTCAGCCGGAGAGTTAAAACACTTTCACAGTTTCACACTTTCAGAGTTTTACACTTGTTCTTTGTCCTTTTTTTTGTCTTTTTTTTAACCACTTCTGACAATTGCAGCGCTTGCCAACAGGTCATGAGCAACACGTGAGATGATTTATGACACGGATTGAAGTTAGTTTAAAAACTTGAAAGAAACCAACCCTGATTTCCCACTAGGTGTCCTTAGGTGTACGAAAGTCAGGGAGAATATTTGAAAATTAAGCGGTCGTTATTTTGTCAGTGAGAAACCTTTTATTACTTTTTAATATACTAAACAATTTTATACCCTTTTAATACTCAGTAAAAATTACCGAGTTGACTTCGTAAGCGTGTGATTCTGTCCTCTAATCAGTAAATTTCAGTTTTATTTAATATAACGCTCTCTCTTTAATTGATTTTTCGTTTAACTGCTATAAACAGACCCGCATTTTCAAGAAAAACGCTCGAAACACGAACGAAACTGCAGAAAAGCTCGCACGCAAATCGGTCTTATATGATTGACCTTTTAAGTATGTTTATGTTAGGAAAGGGTGATGGATTTTATTATTTTTGTCAGCAGGGCGTAACTCCTATTATCAAGATTCTTCTAGCGTGGCAATAGAGGCATGAAACACAGTACAGCGAGTAGGAAAACATATCGTTTGCTTTTCAATTAAATATTCTTTAAAGATTACTGACAAGCATAATGCTTTACTTGATTGTTTTAATAGACATTAAATTTCCGGGAACGAGGAATAGCAAACGACTGACAATTGTAGAATCATATAGAGGATGTTTCGATCTAACTGGGAGCTCAAAAAACCACGACGACGACTTAAAACGTCCTTAAAAAGCGAGTTTGTGCAATCCTCGGCGCTCTTTTTCCGTTTCGTTTAATTGGTCAAATTCATTTGGCGAATTTTTTAGGAATTAAATTCTGTAGCAGAGTTCAGAGAAAGAAAAGTATAATCTTATGCTTTGTGTTCACGTCGTCCATAAAATGTGAAATTAGAAAGTCTGCAAAGTTTTTGCTAATCTAAACCAAGATTGTCTAAACCTAAAAACTTTTGACGTTCTTTAAGTATTTATCTTCGCCATGCTTTATATGACATGCGTTATATGACAGACATTTACTGAATTATTGCTTATGGCGCTATTTGAAAAGTTGTAAATGTGCCATAGATGTGTTTTGTGGCCGAAGTCAATTAACTCTTAATTGCCCTCTGCCATTACGCATCTTTGGCCCATAAAAGCAGAATTTTTTTTCCATTTTAAACTGAAATTGGTGTGCTTGATTTTGAACTGGATTAGCGTCCGTATTTAAGAAGATGAAATTAGACGCGAAAAGGCTCATATCATTTCGCCGGTTGATATCTGGTTAACGACAGCAGTCACTTCGGCTTAACAGTGTCGCGACCATTTCAAGAGTCTCTATCATCATGTACTCATGGAAAAAAAAACCTACTGTATACTCAGTCTCTCTCGTCTTGGTTTTTCTTGTTTCTACTGAGGCTAGAAAATTGTAGGGGTTCTAGCAGATAATCAACCACTTTCTGTCCATTTCAGCACTTACCAACGAACATATTATGTAACGGGCTGAAAAGATGATCATTTATACCGTTCAGAATTAAAGAGCGCGGATGGACAACATGAGTGAAGATTAAAACGGATTGCACGGCGACCCAACGTTCTACTGCTGTCCAAATGTGTAGGGAAGTTTGATTTCAATGTGCAGGGAGAATCTTTCGCGCCGTGTCTTTGTCAGTGAAAACTCGTTTGCTTTGTCAATGCACTTTGCTTAAAAGATTTTAACCAGTTGGCCGTGTACTGAAATTTCCTAAAAATACTGGGTGACTCAGTAAATGTGTGGCGTACCTCGACTTACCTACTCGAATAAATTTTAGTTTTATTTAACGTAAAGCCCCATTTTGTTTTTTGTTTGTGTTTTTTTTTTTCTAAACCGCTATAACAAATTTGGGATAAACTACAAAGAATTATGTTATGATGTTAAAATTAGTTTCGTCAAATGTGTGTTATTTTAGCAAGATAGTAGACGACCTCTTTCTTTGCCCTGAATTTTTGATAAGGGGATTCCCCGCTAATAACGTGTGGTCTCTGATTGGTTTATTTATAAACACGTCGAGGGGGTGCCATTAAATAAGAAGTTCACTACGCCCTCATTTTTGGCAAAACCGGAAATGAACGGAAGCTTACACGCGCAAATCGATTTGTTTTATTGTTTAGAGAAATTTGGTCTTCTTTATCACTTTTTATGTCAAAGAGGAAAACCTTCCGGCGTTTGAGGCTGAAAAAACTGTATAAAAGTTGCACGCTTGGGTTATCAGGTAAACACGTTAGGATATAACGCAGAATTATTTTTTCTTGTTCGTATCATTAACAGGCTGGCAGGTTTGAACAGGGCAGTCAAAACAACTAAAGAAATTACAAAATACGTATCACGCTGAATGTTTTTTTTTTTTTCCTTTTAATCGCTAGAGATCAGAAGTACTGAAAATTTCAAAAAATCCGTTTTTGAAAAACAATCACTATGTCTTTGGCATACATGTTGCACGATAAATGAATCGAAATACACTTATAAAACGAATTGAAGTCAGGTCAACTTAAAAACAGGCATCCCAACTTTCCCCAGAACATCGGAATCTTTCGCGGGCGGGACTGGCAGTGAGAAAACGTACTTTACTTTTGTCCATGAAATTTCCTTATAAGCATTTCTCTGGGTACAATAATAACCATTTTAACATGAACATACCATTCTCTGTCAAGACGGATTATGCATTCATGTTGTCCTTTGTCTCCTAGAATTTTTTCTGTCAGATGGATATTCCACTATCAGTCAAAGCTGATCGCGCATTTATGTTGTGCTGGGTTTTCTAATAAAATAATCGCTATGTGTTTATGCATCTGTGTTACAAATCAACTTAAGGCTTCGCGGAATTGCAATAATATCATCATCATGATAGTTATTTGTTTGATATATTTATGTTCTTTTTTTCTTGTTATGCATTCTGTAACAATAGGGACCTGTGACTTATTCTTTTGACGATTATAGTTGTTAATTTGCGGTAGTTTCTGTTGACGAAAAGTATTTTTAAGACCTTCTAATTGTTCTTTGAGGTTGCGTATTTTGTTGCTCAACGGGAAACAGGATTATTCTATTTAGATTTCTGTAAACTTCGCTATTGCGTCTAACTTCAGTTAAGTTGTTCAATTACAGTGTTTCTTCGGTGTATCTTGTGAATGCGCATGGCCACATGAGTCCTCTGTTCACATGATCCTAAAAAAAAGGAAAAAGAATATCTACATCAGGACTTTTAAAATGTCATCTTTGTTTTTCAATTGTTCGCGTAGTCGAAAAGACCTCGTGAAATCAAGTTAACTTTAAATCTGTAGGTGTTAATATGAAATCTCTTTGTTATTGACCGTAAATTGCTTTTAATTTTCCTCCGCCAGCCGTTCGATTAGTTGATCGATATGGCAGTAATACGAAAGGGAAGGGGGATTATAACCATTAAATGAATTTGGCAGTCTTACCTGATTATTTTTCCACACGGGTTATAACTTTCGTCGTCACTGTGTTCCTCGGGCCCTCGCCGAGCAGTAAATTGATGATCTTCGTAATGGCTTCTGGTTACTCTTTTGCCTCTTTTTGGCCTCCTTTTTGGCGTTTTTGCTGCTGAAGTATTACAATTTCTTCTTTCCAACATTATGCAGGCCAAGGCAAAAATGAACACCAAGGCCATGAAGGCCAACGCTAAGCAGTCAGAAAACATTCAGTCTGTTCTTTCTTGTTTTTGGCAGGGTGGAACTTTGTCACTCGTCAACTCACACAGAAAGTGATCACAAAATACATCAACGTGTTGTCCAAGCGTGAAATTTTTACATACTTTAGGCGGTTGTTTTGTTACCAGGAGGCCGCAAACATCATTTTAATTGAGGCACCGACTGCAAACGTTGCAATAGTGGTTCCGGTTAACATAAACAAAAACGTATCATTTATATTAGATACGTCTGGGGTGGACCACGTGGATGACTTAAAATGCGATGAAATGGGATGCTGTGAGTGCGTGGGTGTTAGAAATGGCCATTTTGAAAGAAAATCATCGAAAGCGAAAAAAGTTTCTGAGAGGAAATGTCACAGGGAAGATGTTTTTAAATCGACCCGCCGCTATTATAGCAATGAAAGTCTTCCTTCCCTGAAAAAAATAGTTGGCAACACGCCGATACAGATAAAAATAGCTATCCGTGTGATAAATTTGAATTAATAATTAATTATTGCTTGTGTAATTTATAATTAGGGAAGTTTGTTAAAGTCAACTCACTTATAAAGGAACAAAACAAAATCTGGTACTTAACATGCAACCCAGCACGTTTTAGCAATACCAAGGCCAACTCTCGCTGTAAAAACATTCGCCATCTGCCTCGTTACTTGTTTACTTAGCTTCTGTCCACGCGTATACCTTTGCCTCCCCTTCTCTCTTTTTTTGTTTTCGTTGCTGTTGAGGTGTTGTTATTTCTTCCCCGCATCAAGAAGACAAAAGTAAAAATGAAGGTTCTCGAGTTACGCAAAGCTTTTTCTTTAAAGTCAACTCGTTTGCATGAGTCCAGTTTACATGAAAAATATAAAATGCGTAAACGATTGAAAGAACAGAACGAATTCGCACTTTTCCCGGCGTAGCTAATCGAACGTTCGGTAATCGAACCCAATCGTTTGATTGGGTTCGATTGGGTTCGGTAATCGAACTTAATCGAACTCACAAAAAAGTTCCAGTTCGATTATGTTCGATTGCCGAACCAATCGAACTCCAGTCGAACGATTGGGTTCGATTGGTTTTTGGTTCGGTTTCGTTCGATTAGCTACGCCGGGACTTTTTAAGGGACGTTTTCCTAGGATCGTAAGGTCCAATATTTTTGTTAATTTCCACTATGCGCCCTACAAAAAGTCTTATTTTATATATGTCGGAAACCCGGAGGCTATGAGAAAAGCCTTATCAGAGGTATGTATTTAATTTTCTAGATGATTTAACAGGTGGGCTTGTTCTTTTTTGAGTGAGCTCATATTTCTTTCAGGTGCACCAGCCAGTTTTATGAAACAATAAACAGACTAAACGGAAGTAGAAATTATTAAGGGGACTTAGGACTCGTTAGCTCTTCGTTATGCATATAAAACGACTGGTATTTTTTTTATTTCATATAGCATATGTGTACAAAAAGCTGAAAGATGTCATGGCCTTTTTGAAAACATGCATATTGTGAAGGAAAGGCCTAAATTTTAAATTTAAACCCACAGCACAAACTTGATTCAAATATGCCATGACAAGAACCATTATGGCTCTTGGCCACGACTGTTCATAGCGTAAGAGCGGATTAATTCGCTGATGAATGACATTAGTCTTTCATATTCATCGAGGAAAGAAATGGAAACAACTAATCCTGAACTCATTGAGTTGCCGTCTTAAGAATTTAGTATCCTGATGTAATTGAAGCCCACATGCATATTTATTGAAGGAAAGAAATGGAATACAGTCAAACCCCTCCACAACGGCTTCCTTGGGGGAAAATAAAGTGGCCGTTGTAGAGAGGTGGTCATTAGTGGAGGTTCGACTGTAAACCTATTTTGAACTCATTCAGTTTTCTTAAGAATTTAGTATTTATTCAAGTAAAGTCATTTATATAGGAAAGAAAGGAAACCAGCTAATCGCGAACTAAGCAACTCTTCGTCTGAATTCGGTAATACACATTCTTTATAAATTGAGCACACTTTTGTAGTTAACATTTACACTTTCTCTTTCTTGTCTGAAAAGGACTCTTGCCAGACTGATATGCATAAAGGAACTTAGTTGACAAAGAATGTACGCCTGCCACGAGTGAAGTGTAGCAAATTATTTTACTGGGATACGAGAAAGCAGTGATTAAAAAACCAAATAATAGAGAAGAAAAACTTTTCAGACAAGTGAGAGGTTCATACTACAGACACATCAAAAGTGAAGTTAAACATTCGCGTATTTTGTAGTCGCTTTTCATACGATGCTTATCTGAAAACGAATAAAGAAAAGCCAATGGCGAAATGACCTCTAAGAGAAAGAAAACAACATGCGGGTACGAAATGAGAAAAATCACGCATGAATAAGTATATCACCATTTTCGAATTTGGTGCAAGTCGAAATAGGTTGTCTGAGTAGAATATGGCGATTCTGCTGGCCTTCGACTAGAATAAAAGTACCATAGGGGCTCTTACAAGTTCCATGAGCACAAGTATGTTTTTCATGAAATTATTCACTAACTGAAGTATTTTTTAAACTTTTTGTCAGTCTAAATGTCAGTTTCACAGTTATGGTAAACGTGAAGCAGTTTCCATTACACAGAGGTTATTAATGCGTTGTACTGAAGTATTTAGATTTTCTGATATGCGCCTTTGTAGCTAACACATTTTAACTGTTTCGCTTAGTCCTATAAAATTTCCGGGTGGTGACATCTCTTCCGTCAGTCCTGTTACATAGGCAGTAATCATTCGCTAATGGCTACCTGGCCATGACACTTTCTTCAAATTATCCTAGAAGAATAAAATGTGAGATATTGCTCAGTGATACTGCTTTGTTATGAAACACAAGTACGGATGTATCTCATCTTAGTGTAGTGAGTCTTCGTGTGTCACCAATAAATTATTCATGATAGTGCTACACTCC
The DNA here is from genome assembly GCA_022179025.1 of Porites australiensis. Taxonomy (NCBI): domain Eukaryota; kingdom Metazoa; phylum Cnidaria; class Anthozoa; order Scleractinia; family Poritidae; genus Porites; species Porites australiensis. The sequence continues at coordinate 66,524 of BOPM01001050.1, read as the reverse complement.
AGCGCTTCTTTTCACGGTAATAAAGTTCGCTACTATACTAAATAAATACTACTACGTTCTGTCCTTAAAAAAATCATCTTTCGGCTTTTTCCTTTTATTTACCAAGTCTAGAGAATTGCGAAAAATCGTGCAAAGGTAAACTTTGTGGGTGTCTTGAATAAATCTCAGTGTTTTGAACTGTTGATTTTTTCTTAAGGCCTGTTGTAGTTGTGAGTGGATAGTTTGTGAAAACAGCCTGGCAAAAGGGAACGGTATCAATCGTCATTACGTCAAGAAATAGTGAATTAACTGCAGCAACATTATGAACTCTCACCAGAATATTTTTCCACGAGGATTATAAGGTTCGTCGTCGTTGTTTTCCTCAGGTCCTCTTCGAGTCCTGCGCTGATGGTCATGGCAGTGCCTCTGGCTTATCGCTCTTTTACGCTTCTTTCTCTTCTTTTTTGTATTCTTTGCTATGAGGGTATTGTTTTTCCTTCCCAGCATCAAGAAGGCCAAAGCAAAAATGAAAAAAATGTTTTTGTTTTCCAGTGGAAACCAATCGTGACTAATTAATGCGTCAGGAAGACAAATATTTTACACCTCGTGTGCGTTTGCGTTTTGGGTCATGTTATGTTATCCGCTGCATCATAACTATTTCAAGTATGAATATTATTTGTGTGGGCGTATTATGCAACAAATGAACACTCAGTGGTGATCAGAATCGTATTTTTAACAAACACCTTCCGAAACAAGCAAATACAATGCACGTTTCTAACAGCTGAGAAACGATTAATTTAATTGAAATAATAATTTAATTCAGTTATCGTAAGCACTCTTTATCGTTTTCCGTTCCAAGGAAAGAAAACAATTGTATTTTGTGAAATTGTGAATGTGTTATTGAAAGCAAGGCAGTTTCTTACTATAACTCAAATTAGCTCTGCATTTAGTTAATTTAAAATGCGCCATGGCCGCACGTGATGGTGAATACAAAGGTATTGTAAAGTCATTGATCTTTAGCTGAAGTTTTTTTTCAGAGTCTCTCTGCACAATCCCGAAGAGGCAACCATCGATATAGTTGTTAGCCATAAGCGATACAAAATTTTACAGATAAAGGTCACATGACAATATTTGATTGAATAAGCATAAATCTTTTGTCGTCTGTCACGGGTCAGGCGTAGACCGCCTTCCACAAAACTTTAATACGACAATTGCACGATGACGTCATTTTACTACAACTACCAGAATCCTTGAGTTTCCTGTTTTCTTGTGCAAATTAAGGCTATTGTTCATTAATCCGCAGCGGGATTGACAAATTTAAATAACAAAGCAAAACCGAAATGAATTCTGGTAGTTGTAGTCAAATATCGTCATCGTGCAATTGTCCTATTAATCAATGATATGAAATTCCTTGGCGGTGTCCTTTGTGTGTTCAACTGAGTAGGTGCATTTCTTCTTTAAATTTCTGTTAACATGATCCCCGGGATATTATCCTGAAAGACAAAACCAGGGCGTGGTTTTTGTTTTTTCGATTGTTCACCAAGTCGCAAAAAAACACTTTCACAGTTTTACACTTGTTCTTTGTCTGCCTGTCTGTTTGTTTTTTTTTTAACCACTTCTGAAAATTTCAGCGCTTGTCAACAGGTCATGTAACCGCCTGAAATATTTTGTCGTTGAGCACTGAAGGGGCGCTAATGAGCAACAGGTGAGAAGATTTATGAAACGCATTGAAGTTAGTTTAAAACTTCACAGACGCCACCCAGCTTTCCCATTAGGTGTCCTTTGGTGTACAGGGAGAATATCTGAATCTTTCGCAGTCGTGATTTTGTCAGTGAGAAACCTGTTACTTTTGACCGTGGAACTTCCTTAAAAGCATTAAGTTTAGATCACTTTAATATACTAAGCAATTTACCTTACCCGAAGTTGACTTCGTAAGCGCGTGATTTTCTCCTCTAATCAGTAAATTTCAGTTTTATTTGATTTAAAGCTGTCTCTTTTATCTTTCGTTAACTGCTATATAAACAGGCCCGCATTTTGAAGAACGACGCTCGAAACACGAACGAAACTACAGAGAAGCTTGCGCATGCAAATCGACGTTTTCTAAGAACTTCATTCTCATGGTTGACATGGTGACGTGAGGAGTTTAAAAAAGGGCCAATATAGAAGCTTAGATGATGGTAGAAGATAATTCTAAAAATAATTCTAAACATAGTTTAAAGATAAGAGATGAAAGATAAGGAAAATGGTAGAGTGAATCTCCCGTTCTTCTTGGATATTCTCTCCTTTTGAAATAGCTGTCCTGGGTTTTCTTGGATAATGTATCTCACACTGACGTACCCCTTTACTACAGTATATTTGTTGTTCTGGGTTTCCCAAGATATTATGCTTAGAACACGATGTGCATAATCTAAGGCGCGCCTATATTTTCTTACAAGACAGGATCGACATTCGAGGGTCATCAGTCAGAAACGCTGTTTTGTTAACTTTAAACAAGAATCGTGGTCCCTTTAAAAGGAGCAAATAAATACTGAGTAGAAGTAACCCATAATGAGATTGTACACTGCTTCCGGCTTCTTTTTTATACTTTACTGAAACCGAAAGAGCACATTAGTTTTAATTTCCAGCTTAGTTTTACAACCTTTAGTGACCTATTATATTTTAATTTTCAAGCTCATTAAAAATAGTTTGTAGCAAGAGAAAAACCGTTTGTCCTGGTCCAATATCATTCCTGCAGGAGGCCGTCATGTATCTCCACTTTAAAACTTCCTCTTTATTTGATCCTGTAAAAAACGGATGCAAAGTAGATCAGAATAAACAGAAGATTCTCTTATTTTTTTTTTTTAAATAAATATATTCGTTTAGTTCTTGGTCTTTGTTCTGATGCTCACTTAAGACGCCAACATCAAGTAAATGAAGCTAACTTTAACCCTTGCGGTATTTTGTTCACTGTTAAAGCTCTAAAATTTTGTTAACCTGTTGCTAGCTACATCTTTTTATTGACCAGTTGATCAATATGATAGCAGTGAAAAAAAAGAATCGCCAAAGAGAAGGATGTTAGTAACGCTATTACTGCAAGAAAAATAACATTAAATCTAACTAGTAACATTAAATATCCTACCTGAACAAGGTGCCACGACTGTTATAAGATTCGTCGTCATCGTTTTCTTCTGGGGGCCGCTTGTTCTTGTTCTGACCGTGTAAAAAGCAGTGGTTACATTTCACTCTTCTGCGCTTCTTCTTCTTAGGCCTTCTTACTGGAGGACAGTCTGTTCGTCTTCTTCCCAGCATGAAACAGCCAAGTGTAACGATGAAAACAAAGGCCAAAAAGGCCAGCTCTGACTCAGAAAACATTCAGTCTGCTTATTTTCTTTTCGATATGAGCGAGTTCCTTTACCTCCAATGAACTCCCCGCGTGACGCGTTAATCAGTAAGTTTGTGCTGTATGTAGTCGTCCAATGTTCCCAACGTCCCAATTTGCAAACATAGCTTCTGTTATGCGTGGTCTGAGGCCATTATCATTACTGCGGTTACTGCTCCCTTTACTGCTTCTTCCGTTCTGCGTTTCGTTTATTTTCTACTACGTGAGAAATTTCTGCAATTTGATTGGCTTAGAGCAGTGAAATACCTACATGTGAAAACCACAAACCTTTCGCGGGTAGCAGTATAAACAAATACTAGAATGATTTGTAAGTGATATTTGGCATACTGTAAGTACCGCTCGTGATATTTCAAAATTGCCTCAAATTTCACTCACCTTATTACGGCTCGTGAAATTACGTATAACAATTTCGAAATATCACTCGTAGTATTTATGCCAAATATCACTACAAATTATGCTATTACCTATACTTATAATTCATGTATCAGAGGTTGTCATGGAAACGTATATAACACTGTTTGAGAGTGCGGTCAGATACTCATACTCTCCCATTTGTTTTGCAAAAATAGTTTGCATTCGGGCCTCATGAACAATGGCTACGTCCTTTCCGCGTTTCGTCTATTATGGTTCATGTATTATAGGTAAAATTGTTAATTGTCAAGCAAATGTCATAACACTGTTTTGAGAGTGCGGTCAGATAATCATACAATTACAAGGGACAAGAAACTTAAACAGGAGTCAGATTGTCTCCGGACTGTTAGAATGTTTCTTGAATAGGTTTAGTAAACAAAAATGCCTGTCTTTTTTGTTTTTTAAACCAGTTCAGTTGACCTGCAAACTTTGTTTATTAAACAAGAAACGTGGTATTTCTTGCTTAATAAGCAAAAAACGCCACCTTTTTCGTTTGCTAAGCAAATAAAGTTTGCTTAATATTAAAAGAGCTGCGCTTTAATACTTATTAAGCAAAACTTCCACTACACAACCATGGCAACAAATTTTTTCTCGCAACCGCCATTACGGGAAAATTATGTAATAGGGGGCTTGTTTGTAAACAGACTACATGCTTGCCGACAAGTTTCCGCATATGAATAGAAAACAACCTAGAAGGCCTCGATTTTTATTGGGGGGAATCCCCGACAATAACTTACAGTCCCTGATTGGCTAATTTACTGACCCGTCAAGAGCTGTTATTAAATGTCATAATGTATTAAAATACATTTACTTGACCCCTACTGTTATGTTAGAAAGCCCCGCATCGATATGCAATACGTACAAACAAAACGCTCAAAACATGCGAATTGGAATTTAAATTGATATTTTAAACAAAACAGTTAAGTCATCTTCATCACTTTCTATGTCAAGAAGAAAAAATTAAACGGAAACGGAGACTGGTCGAGACTGGGACAAGCAAAAATACTGGTTGACTAGCGTATCTACAGTACGTCATTTTTTTAAGGCAAACAACTTGAACGGCTACTTTGAATTTTGTCGACCCTCGGCTGTCGCAGCCTATTCGTCAGCCGGAGAGTTAAAACACTTTCACAGTTTCACAGTTTCACACTTTCAGAGTTTTACACTTGTTCTTTGTCCTTTTTTTTGTCTTTTTTTTAACCACTTCTGACAATTGCAGCGCTTGCCAACAGGTCATGAGCAACACGTGAGATGATTTATGACACGGATTGAACTTAGTTTAAAAACTTGAAAGAAACCAACCCTGATTTCCCACTAGGTGTCCTTAGGTGTACGAAAGTCAGGGAGAATATTTGAAAATTAAGCGGTCGTTATTTTGTCAGTGAGAAACCTTTTATTACTTTTTAATATACTAAACAATTTTATACCCTTTTAATACTCAGTAAAAATTACCGAGTTGACTTCGTAAGCGTGTGATTCTGTCCTCTAATCAGTAAATTTCACTTTTATTTAATGTAACGCTCTCTCTTTAATTTATTTTTCGTTTAACTGCTATAAACAGACCCGCATTGTCAAGAAAAACGCTCGAAACGCGAACGAAACTGCAGAAAAGCTCGCACGCAAATCGGTCTTATATGATTGACCTTTTAAGTATGTTTATGTTAGGAAAGGGTGATGGATTTTATTATTTTTGTCAGCAGGCCGTAACACCTATTATCAAGATTCTTCTAGCATGGCAATTGAGGCATGAAACACAGTACAGCGATTAGGAAAACATATCGTTTGCTTTTCAATTAAATATTCTTTAAAGATTACTAACAAACATAATGCTTCACTTGATTGTTTTAATAGACATTAAATTTCCGGGAACGAGGAATAGCAAACGACTGACAATTGTAGAATCATATAGAGGATGCATCGACCTAACAGGGAGCTCAAAAAACCACGAAAGGTCCTTTCCGCGTTCCGTCTATTATGGTTCATGTATTATAGGTAAAATTGTTAATTGTCAAGCAAATGTCATAACACTGTTTTGAGAGTGCGGTCAGATAATCATACAATTACAAGGGACAAGAAACTTAAACAGTAGTCAGATTGTCTCCGGACTGTTAGAATGTTTCTTGAATAGGTTTAGTAAACAAAAATGCCTGTCTTTTTTGTTTTTTAAACCAGTTCAATTGACCTGCAAACTTTGTCTATTAAACAAGAAACATGGTATTTCTTGATTAATAAGCAAAAAACGCCGCCTTTTTCGTTTGATAAGCAAATAAATTTTGCTTAATATTAAACAAAAAAGCTGCGCATTAAGGCTTATTAAGCAAAACTTCCACTACACAACCATGGCAACAAATTATTTCTCCCAGCCGCCATTACGGGAAAATTATGTAATAGGGGGCTTGTTTGTAAACAGACTACATGCTTTTTGATAAATCATTAAAATGAGGTAGTTAGACTTACCTTAATAAAAACCTTTGCAGCTAACTTAAATTGATGAGCTCAGTCCTACATAATTTCTTACTGAAGTACTTCTTGTGTCTTTTTAATTTCTATGATCAGTTCTAAACGTCAGCTTGGCCACCTTCTGTCAATCGCCAACGGGTCCTATATTTGCCTGAAATGCCTTTAAGCATTTAAAGGCGCGAAGAACGACACGCGCGACTAAGATTTAAACGGATTTAAGTTAGGTAAGAAAAGAAAGCTTCCCAGTGTTTTGCAGGTGTTATTGTTTATGCTGGGAAAATCTTACTCGGCCGTGACGTTGTCAGTAAGAAACTTAAACTGATGAGCTCAGTCCTAGATAATTCCTTACTGAAGTACTTCATGTGTCTTTTAAATGTTTATGATCAGTCCTAACCAGCAGGTCTTATATTTGCTTGAAATGCCCTTTAAGCAGTTAAAGGTGCGAATGGCAACACGCGCGAGCGGATTCAAGTTAGGTAAGAAGGAAAGCTTCCCAGTGTTTTATAGGTGTTATGGCTTATGCAGGGAAAATCTTACGCCGTCGTGACTTTGTCAGTAAGAAACCTTTTACTTTCTTTATTCAATTTACTTCATTTTCATTTGCTGAACAATTTTATAACTGGTAGGAAAGTACTCCAAAAATTATCGGTTTGACCCAGTAAGCTTGTGATGTACTTCGCACATTCACCTCTGCTAAATTTCAGTCAGTTTATTTAATGTAAAGCTTTGTTTTGTTTTTTTTTGTTTTTGTTTTCGCGGCAGTTTTCGGTACATGAAACTAATTTGTGCAAATAGAAAACGCGATTCCGTGATGAAATGTTGAAGTCCTGAGTTTTGCTTTCCATTTGACCATCTGTGAACCGACAAGTTTGCGCATATGAATAGAAAACAACCTAGAAGGCCTCGATCTTTATTGGGGGGAATCCCTGACTATAACTTACAGTCTCTGATTGGCTAATTTACTGACCCGTCAAGAGCTGTTATTTAATGTCATAATGTATTAAAATACATTTACTAGACCCCTACTGTTATGTTAGAAAGCCCCGCATCGATATGCAATACGTACAAACAAAACGCTCAAAACATGCGAATTGGAATTTAAAATGATATTTTAAACAAAACAGTTAAGTCATCTTCATCACTTTCTATGTCAAGAAGAAAAAATTAAACGGAAACGGAGACTGGTCGAGACTGGGACAAGCAAAAATACTGGTTGACTAGCGTATCTACAGTACGTCATTTTTTTAAGGCAAACAACTTGAACGGCTACTTTGAATTTTGTCGACCCTCGGCTGTCGCAGCCTATTCGTCAGCCGGAGAGTTAAAACACTTTCACAGTTTCACAGTTTCACACTTTCAGAGTTTTACACTTGTTCTTTGTCCTTTTTTTTGTCTTTTTTTTAACCACTTCTGACAATTGCAGCGCTTGCCAACAGGTCATGAGCAACACGTGAGATGATTTATGAAACGGATTGAAGTTAGTTTAAAAACTTGAAAGAAACCAACCCTGATTTCCCACTAGGTGTCCTTAGGTGTACGAAAGTCAGGGAGAATATTTGAATATTAAGCGGTCGTTATTTTGTCAGTGAGAAACCTTTTATTACTTTTTAATATACTAAACAATTTTATACCCTTTTAATACTCAGTAAAAATTACCGAGTTGACTTCGTAAGCGTGTGATTCTGTCCTCTAATCAGTAAATTTCAGTTTTATTTAATGTAACGCTCTCTCTTTAGTTGATTTTTCGTTTAACTGCTATAAACAGACCCGCATTGTCAAGAAAAACGCTCGAAACGCGAACGAAACTGCAGAAAAGCTCGCACGCAAATCGGTCTTATATGATTGACCTTTTAAGTATGTTTATGTTAGGAAAGGGTGATGGATTTTATTATTTTTGTCAGCAGGCCGTAACACCTATTATCAAGATTCTCCTAGCGTGGCAATAGAGGCATGAAACACAGTACAGCGAGTAGGAAAACATATCGTTTGCTTTTCAATTAAATATTCTTTAAAGATTACTAACAAACATAATGCTTCACTTGATTGTTTTAATAGACATTAAATTTCCGGGAACGAGGAATAACAAACGACTGACAATTGTAGAATCATATAGAGGATGCATCGACCTAACAGGGAGCTCAAAAAACCACGAGGACGACTTAAAACGTCCTTAAAAAGCGAGTTTGTGCAATCCTCGGCGCTCTTTTTCCGTTTCGTTTAATTGGTCAAATTCATTTGGCGAATTTTTTAGGAATTAAATTCTGTAGCAGAGTTCAGAGAAAGAAAAGTATAATCTTATGCTTTGTGTTCACGTCGTCCATAAAATGTGAAATTAGAAAGTCTGCAAAGTTTTTGCTAATCTAAACCAAGATTGTCTGAACCTAAAATGTACGTGTTACTAGTAGATGTGTTTTGTGGCACAAGTCAATTAACTCTTAATTGCCCTCTGCCATTACGCATCTTTGGCCCGTAAAAGCAGAATTTTTTTCCATTTTACACTGAAATTGGTGTGCTTGATTTTGAACTGGATTAGCGTCCGTATTTAAGAAGATGAAATTAGACATCATTTCGCCGGTCGATATCTGGTTAACGACAGCAGCCACTTCGGCTTAACAGTGTCGCGACCATTTCAAGAGTCTCTATCATCATGTACTCATGGAAAAAAAAAAAACCTACAGTATACTCAGTCTCTCTCGTCTTTGTTTTTCTTGTTTCTACTGAGACTAGAAAGTTGTAGGGGTTCTAGCAGATAATCAACCACTTTCTGTCCAATTCAGCACTTACCAACAGAACATATTATGTAACGGGCTGAAAAGATGATCATTTATACCGTTAAGAATTAAAGAGCGCGGATGGGTAACGTGAGTGAAGATTAAAACGGATTGCACCCAGGTGAACTCAAGGCGACCCAAGGTTTTACTGCTGTCCAAATGTGTAGGGAAGTTTGATTTCAATGTGCAGGGAGAATCTTTCGCGCCGTGTCTTTGTCAGTGAAAACTCGTTTGCTTTGTCAATGCACTTTGCTTAAAAGATTTTCACCAGTTGGCCGTGTACTGAAATTTCCTAAAATTACCGGGTGACTCAGTAAATGTGTGGCGTACTTCGACTTACCTACTCGAATAAATTTTAGTTTTATTTAACGTAAAGCCCCATTTTGTTTTTTATTTGTGTTTTTTTTCTAAACCGCTATAACAAATTTGGGATAAACTACAAAGAATTATGTTATGATGTTAAAATTAGTTTCGTCAAATGTGTGCTATTTTAGCAAGATAGTAGACGACCTCTTTCTTTGCCCTGAATTTTTGGTAAGGGGATTCCCCGCTAATAACGTGTGGTCTCTGATTGGTTT
>BOPM01001050.1:33154-46268 GCA_022179025.1 Porites australiensis | reverse complement strand
AAGAAAAAAATAAACGGCAACGGGGACTGAAATAAGCAAAAATAACATCGCATTTACTCAGTCATACTGGTTGAGAAGCGTATCTACTTCGTCATTTTTTTAAGGCAAACAACTTCAATCGCTAGTTTGAATTTTGTTGACCCTGTCGTAGCCTATTCGTTAGCCGGAGAGTTAAAACACTTTCACAGTTTGACGCTTGTTCTTTGTCTGCTTTAAAACCACTTGACAATTTAAGCGCATGCCAACAGGTCATGCAACTGACTGAAGTATTTTGTCGTTAAGCATTGAAGGGGCGCTAATGAGCAACACTTGAGAAGATTTAAAACATAAAAGAAGGCCACCCGGCCTTCCCACTCGGTTTCCTAGGTGTACGAAAGGGCAGGGAGAATATCTGCATCTTTCGCGGTCGTGAATTTGTCAGTGAGAAAACTTTTAACCGTGAAATTTCCTTAAAAGTATTAAGTTTAGATCATTTTAATATGCTAAACAAAATACCTTACGGAGTTGACTTTGTAAGCGTGTGATTCTCTCCTCTAATCAGTAAATTTCAGTTTTATTTGATGTAAAGCACTCTCTTTGATTTTTCGTTTAACACCTATGTAGACAGACCCACATTTTCAAGAACAACGCTCGAAACACGAACGAAACTGCAGAGAAGCTTACGCATGCAAATCGATGTTATATGATTGACCTTTCATGAATTCATTCTGGTGACGATCAGACGTTGAAAAAAGGGGCAGTATAGGAAGCTTAGATGATGGTAGAAGACTTCAGGATAATTCTAAAAACAACTCTAAACACAGATAAGATAATAGATTAAAGATAGGGAAAATGGTAGAATCTCCCGTTCTTCTTAAATATTTTCTTCTTTCGAAGTAGCTGTCCTCTGGGTTTCCAAGGAGTGTGTCTCACATTGACGTACCCTTATACTAATAGTACATATATGTTGTCCACTGCTCTGCGTTTTTTTATACTTTATTGAAACCGATGAAGAGCACATTAATTTTAATTCCCAGCTAAGTTTTACCACATCTAGCGACTCATTCAGTAGTTTAATTTTCAAGCTTTATAAATTGTTTGTACAAAGAAATGAAATAGTATATTGTCCTGGTCCAATATAATTCCTGCAGGAGGCCGTCATTGTCGTGTCTTCTCAATACGCGCCACTTTAAAAGTTTCTCTTTAAATGATCCTGAAAGAAACGAATGCGCGCAAAGAAGATCAGAATGAACAGAACATGTTCTTAATTAATTTTTCTTTTCGCTTAGTCCTTGGTCTTTGTTCTAATGCTCACTAATTAAATTTACACTGTCTAGTAACTTTAAATATCCTACCTGAATAACGTGCCACGACTGTTGTAAGATTCGTCGTCATCATTTTCTTCTGGGGGCCGCTTATTCTTGTTCTGACCGTTAAGGCTGCAGTGGTTACATTTCACTCGTTTTTGTTTCTTCTTGTTTGGCCTTCTGACTGGAGGGCTGTCTCTTCGTCCTCTTCCCAGTATTAAACAGCCCAGTGTAACGATGAAAACAAAGGCCAAAAGGGCCAGCTCTGATTCAGAAAACATTCAGGTTGCTTATTTTGTTTTTGATAGAAGCGAGCTCCTTCACCTTCAGTGAACTCCCACGTGTGGCGAGTTAATGTGAGGGTTTGTGTCTTATGAAGTCTTTGCCTGTATCCCAGACGTCGTCTGATACCAGACCATCTGCCTGCGCCCATAGCAAAGTCAATACATAATTGGCTGCTCCCGTTTGTTTTGACACTCATGCCGGTGGTGCTTGAGGGCTCCATTAACAATCATGAATACTAATAATTGGCTGCTCCCGTTTGTTTTGACACTCGTGCCAGGGTGCTTGTGGGCCCCATTAACAATGGCTTATATAAGCTTATATAGTCTTTGACTGTATTTTAAATAGTGGTATAATTGAACAATAAGAGTGTAGGTTACGCAAATGATTTTGATCATTAATATCACTTCCCTGAATAATTATGTAACATGGCGAGGTCTTCTAAGCGTGAAGCTTTTGTAATTAATGCTTGCATTTTTCGAGCATTTTAGTGAAGTAAAAGCATGAAGAAGCATTCGAATGTTTTAGTGGAATTTTCTGAAAATAATATCTTTTTCGGAGAAAATGAAAGTGAAAGCAATTTTCAAGAGAAAATGTTCGCTTTAATTCAAAATTCCAAAAAGACAGATAAAATGTCTTGGACGAATCTAATTCTTCAGACGAATTTAACTGATTCATTCATACGTCGCATAGTCGTCGAATTTGACTGCATGGGAGGCTTTGAATAAACCAATTCCGATATATTAAAATTCATACTTGGCTGCGAGTTTTAGGAGGAAAGAACTCAGCGCGCTTTTTCTGTCAGATTTTTTGTCTTTTAATAGCCCCAAAAGCATAAATAACTCACTAAGTGGTGCTGACAATTTGCATGAAAAAAGAGTTATAATTAGTTTCAACGTAGCCATAGAAACGTTGGGAGCCTGCATGTAAAAATTGATTTAACTTACCATACCTCAGAGATTAAACCATGGTAGTATTGAGCAATACTAATTATAAGCAATAGTTCTGTGAAACTGTGAATGGCGCATTAACATTTCCCATCACAAGGATATTTTTCATTGACTCAAGCATTTTTCTTTTTCATTCGGTCGACGTCAGTTTCACTCGAAATTTTTAAGAAAGGCATTATTAAAAGTCATTAAAATGAAGTAGTTACACTTACCCTAATGAAACTCTTTGCAGCGATATATATATATATATAACAATTATTCACCGAAGTGGAGGTGGTTAGTCCTGGTTATTTACCGAACTGCGAAGCAGTGAGGTAAATATCCACTACTAGCCACCGACACTGAGGTGAATAATTGTTTTAGTATATACTAAAACAGTGAGATAATTGAGCACAAAAATGACGATTTTTAACTCAAATACTGTTGCCAACGATTACAATTTTGGCGCGTAATGACCGGCCGCGGCCGTCGCTTTTTCTTGCCGACAACTAAAACTTTTGAAGGCATTTGTTTAGCTCTTGCGGGGAAATTTCTTCAAAAGGAGTTGTGAATTCTTTTTGTATTTAAAATCATTCTATAAAAAAAGATTATTAAATTTAGTTTTAAGCTTATTTATGAACAACTCAACTGAATAAAGTAAGCAAGACTTAAGCTTAATTTGCATTTGTAAACAAAAAACTTTTTCACCGTTTTTATCGATAAATTTGTGTCCAAAAGACAAAGCTTTACCTGTTAAAGGAGCTGTGTCACGAAATTCAACCAAATTAGGAAATTACAAAATGCCCATTAAATTAAGAGAAACATAAAAATAACCGCTTAAAACTTGAAAGGAAGGTTAAAATGACATAACAGAAACAACAGATGCCACGGATAGGCAAAACTGGAGAAGACTGAAACGGATTGAAATAAGGGTTTTTGAAAACTGTTCAGCCTAACAGTTTTTCAAAGTTGATCCCTGCTGCTTGCAACTTCAAAAATAATGCTTAGGAGACGTAATTGTTTGTCTCGGATCTCTGATTCTGTCATTTACCTGTAATTTCTTTGCTTACATTATGTTCCATAGCAATTGAGGGCGAGTAATTGGCAAAATTAAACAAAATGAACTGGACTGCCGTGACACAGCCCCTTTAAGACTTCCAATCCGAACTTCGTCACCTTCTTCGTGTATTTCGGAAACAGCTTGCTTGATCGGTTGTGAAATTTCTTTGTTTGTTTACGGCAGCAAACCGAGAAGGCATTTTGCTTGCAACTTACGCGAGTTTGGCGTCGCTCGCTCCGAGGAACTGGAGGTGAATCAGTGAATAGTGCAGGATATTCACTGATTGAGTAGCCAATCAGAGCGCGCGAAAAACACTATCCACTGTTTTAGTATATACTAAATATATATATATATATATAATTCCTTACTGAAGTAAGTACGATCAGTCCTAAACGTCAGCTTGGCCACAGGCCTTCTGTCGTTTTCAGTCGATTTTTTCAGTCGTTGAATGTTCCGTACTATGCTAATTGCCAACATTTGCGAAAATTTCTACGAAAAAGCCTCGCTTGGCTCCGTTCGGGGAGTTTGTATTGTTAGCATATAAAACATCATGATTAAAATAACAATAGGCACCACTTCCCTAAATAAACATATTGTCACATGGCGTGGTCTACGAAGCGGTAGGCTTTTTTTCGAGCATTTAATTTAGTGAGGTAAAAGCATGAACAAGCATTTGAATTTTATAGTGGAATTTTCTCCAAAATGTCTCGGACGAATATAATTCGTCAGACGAATTTATATGATTCATTTGACACGCCGCATAATCGTCGAATTTGATTGCACGGGAAGCTTTGAATTCAATTTGTCTGAATGTAATTCGACGATTTCGTGAGGTATTAACAGGGGCTAAGTACGGGAATCGGCGGTAATTCTGTACTCTGTAAACTTATTCATTCAGAGGTCTTAAAGGAGCTGTGTCACGAAAATATTCAGCCATATTAGGTAATTACAAAATGCCTGTTAAATTAAGAGAAACATAAAAATAACCGCTGAAAACATTAAAAGAAGGTTAAAATAACACAACAGATACAACAGATGCCACGGATGGGCAAAACTGAAGAAGATTGAAACGTATTGAAATTAGGGTTTTTGAAAACTGTTCACCTAACAGTTTTTCAAAGTTTATCTCTGCTGTTTGCAATTTCAAAAATAATGCTCAGGGGACATATTTTTTTGTCTCGAATTTCTGATTTTGTCATTTACATGAAATTTCTTTGCTTACTTTAAGTTCAATAGCGATTGAGGGCGAGTAATTGGTAAAATTAAAGAAAATGAACCGCACTGCCGTGACACAGCCCCTTTAAGGCATAAAAAAAACTTTCTTTTAAAAGTGTGAATGTTAAAAAATGAATCACTTTCTTGTTTCTTTATTTATATATTGTTATCAAGCATCAGCGATCACATCACATGCTTGCTAATTGTACGAAGCATTTAACAGTTTTCAATTATCCGATTAAAGTACCTCTGTCTCTTTGTTCCGTTCCGGTGTTATGGCATCAGGGATCCACATTCTTGCTTATTTCTCCAATCTTTTTACAGTTGAAAACACATAACGTTACCGCTTATGTCCACACGTAACGTTCGTGATGAATAAGATACTTGTCGTGAAAACTGCGTTAAACTAACAGTACATTTATGTTGTTCTGGGTCTCCGAAGATATTGTGCTTAGAACACGAAGTGCATAATCTAAGACGCGCTTTTATTTTCTGACAAGACAAGACAATCGAAGGACATCAGTCGGAAATGCTGTTTTGTTAACTTTAAAGAAGGAATCGTGGCCCTTTTAAAAGGAGAAAATAAATACGGCTGAGTAGAAATAACCCATAATGAAATTGTACGGCTGCTTTCCTTCTTTTTATACTTTACTGGAACCGATGAAGAGCGCATTAATTTTTAATTTCCAGCTTAGTTTTAGTCTTCTACCACATCTAGTGACCTATTATAGTTTAATTTTCAAGCTTTATAAATTGTTTGTAGAAAGAAATAAAACCGCATGTCCTGGTCCAATATAATTCCTGCAGGAGGCCGTCATTTTCTTGTCTCTTAATACGAGCCACAGTTTCTCTTTAAATGATCCTGGAAGAAACGGATGCAAAAAAGAGGATCAGAACAAACAGAACATTCTCTTAATTATTTTTCTATTCGTGTAGCCCTTGGTCTTTGTTCTAATGCTAAATTATGCATCAGTCAATTCCAGCTGCGCCCAGCACCCTCCCAGGCGACTGCGGGGCATTTGCCCGCCTTGTCAGTCCCGGGGGTGGGGCATTTGCAAATTTTGTGCTGCCCGGGGGCCGGACATTTGCCAACCCCGGGGCCATTCCTGAGCTTTTTACACGCACGCGGTTTCCTATCAGAAAATAACTACACAGAGGATTTTACTGGGAAAGAAAGCAGATTGGTTCATCTGTCAAGGACAGGAAAATTGAAGAGGTTTGTAAAGGCATGTTCTTGATTTTATGCATGCATTTCTTCATTGCTTATCGAGCCAGAATTACATAGCGAAATCGGGAGCTATCGACTTGAATCAACGTTTTTTTTATTTGAAGAACATCCTTTCATATTTATAAAACTATTCATAACATATAACTTGACAGCGCTCTATTATTTTAATGGCAATACTTTTACATCAATACCAAAATTATAAACTGGTGCATGTTGTTGCGGCGTGAAGTCTTAATTAGAATCATAGCGCTATTACAAAGGAAGACGTTAACTGAAACAAAAAATTCACATTAAAATGCTTAATACGGCACTATTCGACTATGCGATCAATGAAAAATGTTGCAGTGTTTACGGAGGACGGGGCATTTGCCCTCTTTTTTCGTCCCCACCCCGGGGTATTTGAAAGCTCAATAGTCCCCACCCCCGGGAATTTGCCATCCAAGGCAAAAAAAATGCTAATGCCCCGGGGGTCAGCCCGGGGGGCGCTGGGCGCAGCTGGAATTGACTGATGCGACACCAACATCACGTAAATGAAGCTAGCATCAATCCTTGAGGTATTTTGTTAATTGTTAAAGCTCTAAATTTTTGTTAACCTGTTGCTGGCTACATCTTTTTATTGACCAGTTCATCAATATAAAAAAATAAAATTTTGCAAAGAAAAAGATGTCAGTAACTCTATTACTGCAAGAAAAATAAAATTAAATCTACACTGTCTAGTAACTTTAAATATCCCACCTGAATAATGTGCCACGACTGTTATAAGTTTCGTCGTCATCATTTTCTTCTGGGGGCAGCTTGTTCTTGTTCTAACCGTTCAGACTGCAGTGGTTGCATTTTACTCGTTTGCGTTTCTTCTTGTTTGGCCTTCTGACTGGAGGACAGTCTGTTCGTCTTCTTTCCAGCATTAAACAGCCAAGTGTAACGATGAAAACAAAGGCCAAAAAGGCCAGATCTGACTTAGAAAACATTCAGTCTTCTTACTCTGTTTTCGATATAAGCGAGTTCCTTTACCTCCAATGAACTACCACGTGTGGCGTGTTAAACTGTCGATTTGTGTCCTATGTTGTCGTTGAATGTATCCCAACGACCCAAATGATTGGCTCCCACCGTTTGTTTTGCAAAAATGCCCCATGAATAATGCCTACTTCTGTTCCGTGTTTCGTTTAATAAATTCACGGATCATAGGTAATTGTTTGTAAACAGAGTACGGTTTCTATTTGTGAACCACTGATGAGACCAAAGAACCTACCTGCAATAAGCCTGGAGAACAAAGGTGACCCCCGGGAGGTGACCCGTTACGAGACTTGAGTGTAGGTTATGCAAATGATTTCATAATTTAGACAACGAATTTCATCTGACCTACTCATGGCTTTCGCAGTTGAAGACTTCAGTAATTTTATACCACTTCCCTAAATAAACATGTCACATGGCGAGGTCTAAGAAGCGATAGGCTTTTTCGAGCATTTTAGTGAGGTAAAAGTACGAAGAACCATTCGACGAGTATTTTACAGGAATTTTCTCCCAAAAAATTTTGTTTTTTGTTGTTTTTTTTTCACAGAAAATGAACATGAAAGCATTTTTTACGAGAAAAAGTATACTTTAATTCAAAAGTCCAAAAAGACGTATAAAATGTGTTGGACGAATCTAATTCTACAGACGAATTGAACTGATTCATTTTATACGTTGCATAATCGTCGAATTCGACTGCATAGGAAGCTTTGAATTCAATTCGTCTGAATAATTAATTCCACGATTTCGTGAGGTATTACATTGTAATTCGGTACGTTCATGATGAACAAATAAAAGTGACTTAAAAGATCTAACGACGCAACGGCAACGGGAACGTCGCTTAAACAGTGAATTTGCGTTCTTTCAGTCTTAATCGCGATTATTTCTACCCACTTACTTTGTCAAATGTAGGCCAACCCTCCTGAAGTTGAATTCCAATTTCGTCGTTGCTTGTTTAGGTTATCCATGAAACGCGAAATTAGGCATTTTCACGTCGTAGTCGTGCAAAAGCGGCAAGAAAATGTACAAGAAAAAAGTGATGCACGTGCGTTGTCTTCACCGTCGCGATTCTTATAGTCCCTAAGTACTTCTCGTGGAAACAGCGTTAGTTTTTTTTAAGGGTGGTTTTCACTAGCGACGGAGTAGAATTCAAAAATCGTAGTAGCGCTTATGACCTTGTGAAAATCAAAAATCGGAGTCGTAAACGAAGTCACAAGCGCCACGGAGTCGTGGTCGTGTGCTCGTCGATTTTCCAAAAGAAAAAAAAACGTCTGTGCACAGGCTAAGCGGAAACAAAAATCGAATATAGCTGGTAGTGCAGTGTTTTGACAGTCGGAATTTGTTCGTTGAATGTTACTCTGCAAATATCAATATACAAGCGAGAGAGAGGAAGATTCTCAGTTTAAATTTATTTGAAGGCAACTCACTCGTGCAACCAAAGAACACCAATTAAGCGTGAAATTCTTCTTTCTTTGCACGAATGCAGTATGTTTTTGAAGGCAACTCATCCATGGAACCAAACAAAACCAACTATAGCGTGAGCTAATTCGTCTGATTTCAGTACAAGTTTTTTGAAGGCAACCTCGACACTTATAAACAGGAAACCGTACAACGGAACCAAAAAACAATTAAGTGTGAACTGCCTAGGTACGTGAATTTAGTATTCCGCATTTAAGATTATTTTCATTGCTTGGTTTTGTACTTTTTATCTGATCTTATAAGGACTTAGGACTGATATGCACGAGTAAACAACGTTGGCAAAGAATTAATTTAATGCACGCCTGCCACGAGCTAAGTGGCAGTAACTATAAAAATCGGAAATTTTAGATTTAAGAGAAATCAATAATAACGAAAAAGAATAGAATATTATTAGTTTTATATTATTCATGAGTTCAACTGCATAGCGTTTTTCTCCTTTATCATTCTAATTTCCAGTATTACAGATGTGTTATACGGAAAGCACTTGTTATTCCGAAGGCATTATTGATTCTTTGTAGTGAAGACGTTACATTTTGTAATGCACTATTTTGCAGCTTACTTAAATAGTTCAGCTCAGTCCTATAAAATTTCTGGGTAATGTCTTCCGTCCGTCTGGTCAGCAGTAATTCGTAAACAACTACATTGGCCATAAATCTCTCTTCACACGATCCTAGAAGAATAAAATGTTTAACTTGATATCTTTCAACGATATTCCTAACTAAAATGCTTCGTTATGAAATTTCTGGGTGATGTCTTCCGTCCATCCGGTCATAAATCTCTCTTCACACGATCCTAGAAGAATAAAATGTTTAACTTGATATCTTTCAACAATATTCCTAAATAAAATGCTTCGTTATGAAAAACTATAGTTCGGATGTAATCATCTTTCTTTTTCTTAAATACTTAAGTCTCAAAAATTGCTGGAGAAATCGTGCAAGGATGAACCTCGTGGGTGTTAACAAATCTGAGTGTTTTTAACTGTTATTTATTTTTGCGATATTGGCACGGCAGAAGGGAAGGGTATCAATTATCGTTACTTCAAGAAATGGTAAATTAACGGCAGCAACATTACGAAGTCTCACCGGAATATTGTGCCACAAGGATAATAAGGTTCGTGGTCGTCATTTTCGTCAGGTCCTCGTCGAGTCCTGTGCTGATGGTCTTGGCAATGTCTGCGTGTCGGTCTTTTGCGCCCCTTCCTCTTCTTTTTTGTGTTCTTTGCTGTTGAGGTACTGTTTCCTCTTCCAAGCAACAAGAGGCTGAATGTAAAAATGAAGATTGAGGCCAAAAATTAAAGACAAACTTTGCCGAAGAAAACGCCATTCAGTCCCCTTATTTTGCTCTCGAGTTACGCAAACTGGCTCACGTATAATAACTGTTCGTTATATAAGAGTTCCCTAAGCTATATTGAGCTGAGAGATCCAGCTCGAGCGTCCTCGTTTGCGTGAAAATTATTCCTGAACCAGGTGGGCAATTGTCTGGTCCTGGACCTATCCACGTTTACTACACCATTGTGAATTTCGTGACGATGACACACTGGGTTGATGTTGAATTTTTTACCGTCGGTAAAATGGCGTTGCTATGCTAGGAAAGCAAGGGGGATGTGAGTATTGTTTGGTTAGTTGGCCGCTCCGCTTATTTTCTAGATTCTCTATGCATGGCTAGGCATAGATCATAATAGCGAATAGATCATTTTGTTAAACATATCTTGCTTTTCAATTAGTACGTATTTTTAGGCTTACTGACACTGCTCATAAGCATAATGCTTTTTATTTGACCGGAAACGACGGACAACAAACGACTGACTTCTGCAAGAAACGAAGTGGCCTGGCATATCATCTCATCATCCTTCTAATTTTCGGCGGCCGTTGCAATCGCTACTTTTGAGATATACAGCTGAAATTGTACAGGTTACCTATCAGTAATTTTAATATGCTGTTTCAGCTCGCTTTTAAAAGCAGACGGTTTTCGTGTTTACCGAATGTTGATTAAATACGTGATCAACTAATACAAAAGACCTATTTCTGAAATGTACAGTGCAAGTGATTTTCCTATATGATTAAAATTCTTAGCGATAGTGTTCAAGAAAATTGCAGGCATATCAGAATAATGAATGGACCCGCGGAGATTGTTACAACAAGCAAACATTTAATTCCCTGAAGTTTTTACCTGAGTTTATTGAATTTCTTAGGGACCGTGACGAAGTAAATACGTAAAGAATGAATAGAATTTTACAGAACGTACGGGGATTCCCCAGGTGTTGCGAAGACTATGGTGTCACTAACAACCAATCAGAAGCTAGGGTGTTCGGAAAAACTGATTGTTTTCATTAAGCCGGAGAAGAGAGCCAAGAAAGTAACAAATTAAACGTAGAAGGAAAGGAAAACCTCACATGCCAAAGAATATAATATAGTATGTATAGTACGTTCCACCATTTACAAGTATCAAAAAAAGTTTGTGCAACAGAGTTAACATTCAGTCATCAATAGAATAGTAATAATTCAGCTAACTTAAAATTCTTCGAATGTATTATTTAAGTCTCATCCTGGCAACGTGTTATCATATCATTTATTGTGCCACTATTATGACAGTTGAAATAAGGCCAAGCGAACGCGCAAAATACGAGGCCGTAATACACTGTAGTGTCCTGGTTTAACGGGTTTCCAACAGGGCGAATACCGGCCTTTGCAAAAGGAGCAACTATGGCTGAACTGGACGAACCGGCGGACAAAAATAAAATAGAACTGAAATAGAAGCGAAAATAACATTTTTTTTTTTTTTTGCAGTAGAATAATTAGCCTCTCATTTTTGCTCGTTGTTAACGTTATTCTCACAGACAGAATCAGGATGTTTCTTAATACTCTTACCAAAAAAATAGGTTGAAGCCAATTGCAAAATAGCAATTTTTTTGTCGTGGAATAATAAACCTCTTATTCGATGGTTTAGCATATAATACGAGTGGAAATTTTGCTCATTGCTCGCATTTTTAAAAATAAACAAATACTACGCAACTCGCAAAATATCCGCACTGTTATATGCTTAACCATCGAATAAGGTGTATGTCTCAGTAAATGTTTCTGGCATGCAGCTGCCTGCATTGCCTCGTTAAAGCCTCTCTTCACAAGCTCCTGCTGAAGGAAGAAAATTCATGCAAACTAAGTGAGGACTTCTAGAACATCATCTTTGTTTTCCTTTTTCGTTTTTTCTTTGTTTTTTTTTCCCCGATTATGCGTTTAATAATTGGCCAAAAACATTTGATAACATCAAAACTGTAATCACACCTGAATAATGTGCTGCGACGATTGTAAGGTTGGTCGTCGTCGTTTTCCTCTGGTCCTCGCCTTTTCTTGTGCTGATTGTCCCGACAATGGTAGCATGTCACTCCTTTAATTTTGTTCTCAACATCTGGTATTCTTCCTGCTGAACTATCAATTCTTCCTCTTCCCAGCGTTACACAGCCTAGGAAAACGATGAAAAACGAAACAAAGGCCAGGAAGGCCAAGAAGGCCAAGAAGGCCAACATTCTATTCGAGCTTATGATCTCTTATAAGCCGGCACACGAAGTGGCTGTGTGGGGTATTGCTCTGCACCTTATAGGACACTCGTTAATTATTCATTATCTCAGCATGTCACTGGAAAATCGAAACGTTAAAGGACAAAGTACACCATCAATACCTCAGAGTTTCAAACTCAGAACGAGACATAACACCTGTAATGCGCGATATGATTCAATGAGGTTTGAAAGCCTCATTGAATTCATTGTTTTATAGGGGATACTTTATTTCTATTTTCCGTACGCTGTGGCAAGTGGATGTTTAATACTAATTTTTAGAGAAGTGATGATTAATTTATAGAGTGATTTTACTTAACCCGTGAACTAGGAAGTAGGCGGAATACCACCCACTAAATAAACATGCCCTAATTCTATTGTCTTCTCTTGTTTATTCGCAGCTTTTTTGCATTGAAGTAAAAACCCATGCACTTTATTTTTTTATTACATCAATAAATTAGCACTTTTATTTGCACAACAATGCCAAGCTCCTAATTCTCTAAACAGGATTCTTGCACAGCTTTGCAGCTACATTTCACTAAATATGTCAAATATGGTTTTACAAAATAAGAACCTGTTTTTCATTTTCTTGGCTAAACAGGTTTCTCGTTTTTAGCGGGTATAAATGGCAATTTTTTGGGCTAACAGGTTCTTAATTTTCAGGTTCCTACTCGCGGGTTTTTACTGTAGTTGTTTTAACAACTAGTGCAAAACAGTTTATTTGTTTAATTAAAATCTCTCAGCGGCCAACAGGGATGTTAAAGACGCCTGGCTGGTGTTCAAGCTATCTACCT
This sequence comes from Porites australiensis, assembly GCA_022179025.1. Taxonomy (NCBI): domain Eukaryota; kingdom Metazoa; phylum Cnidaria; class Anthozoa; order Scleractinia; family Poritidae; genus Porites; species Porites australiensis. Next base: position 33,437 of record BOPM01001050.1, on the reverse strand, counting down.
GCCAAATATTTATTCACGAGTCAGCTCGGCGACACTACTTTGACGACCAAACATTGATTTTAAAAGAAAAGTAATTATTTATTCTAAAATTCCTCTTGAAAAGCCTATCGTAAAAATAGAAACGGATACTTGCGGCAGGACAACTAAAACTATACGTGTGGACGGGAGTTTGTTTAAAACGGAAAAAAAAACTTTTTCACAAGATACGGGAACTTGCGGAAGGGGCCTAAAACCAACCTCGTCCCCAGGGCTTTTCCCTTAAAAAATGGATGGGGTGGGAAAA
>BOPM01001050.1:16333-33144 GCA_022179025.1 Porites australiensis | reverse complement strand
AAAACTTATGGGGGGGGCGGGCGAAGTACAAAAAAAAAATTCGCGCAAGGGAAAATTAAATGAAAAAAAATTCTTGCAAGCCAATTAACCCTAAGAAATATTCATGCAAGGGCCTGAAAAAAATTCATACAAGGAATTTGATAACGAAAAAAAATTCCTGCAGCTCGAAAATTCCCCTCCCCCCCCATAACTTTTCTAATGGTCCGTCCCTTACGGTTATGTTACAAGGCCGCGCATCGATATGCGATACATACAAACAAACTGCTCAAAAAATGCGAATCGGAAAATTGAATTGATATCTTAAACAAAACAGTTAAGCCATTTTCATCACTTTCTATGTCAAGAAGAAAAAAATAAACGGCAACGGAGAGTGAAACCAGTAAAAATTAAAATCGCATTCGCTCGTGCTGGGTGGTTTTTAAATCAGCGTATTAGATAGTGTATCTGCTACGTCATTTTCTATTAAGGCGAACAACTTTCAAAACAAAACTTCAAACAAGAATCGTGGTCCCTTTAAAAGGAGCAAATAAATACTGAGTAGAAATAACCCTTAGATAAATGGGATTGTATACACTGCTTCCCTTCTTTTTTTTACTTTACTGAAACGGAAAGAGCACAGGCTTAGTCAGTTTACCACCTCTAGTGACCCATTATAGTTTATTTGTCAAGCTTTATATTAAATTGTTTGTAGAAAGAAACAAAACCGTTTGTCCTGGTCCAATATCATTCTTGGAGGTCGTCATTTTCTTGTCTCTCAAAAAGCGCCACTTTAAAAGTTTCTCTTTATATGATCCTCGAAGAAACGTAATGGATGTTAAGTAGATCAGAACGAACAGACTGAACATTCTCTTTATTTTTCCGTTTGGTTATTACTCCTTGTTCTATGTTCTATTGCTCACTTAAGACGCCAACATCACGATAAATGAAGCTAACATTAACCTTTGAGGCATTTTGTTAACTGTAAAGCTCTAAGGTTTTGTTAACTTGTTGTTAACTGCATCTCAGTTTTTATTGACCAGTTGATCAATATGATAGAAGTAAAAAAACTATCTAAAATTTTTACAAAAGAGAAGGATGTCAGAAACGCTATTTCTGCAATCAAAATAGGATTAAATCAACGCTAGAGACTATAGAAATCCTACCTGAACAAAGTGCCACGACTGTTATAAGGTCCGTTGTCATCGTTCTCTTCTGAGGGCCGCTGTTTCTTTTCCTGATCGCTTTCTGGGCAGTGGTTACATGTTATTCTTTCGCACTCAAACTTATATGGGTGTTGTGTTGCAGTGAGATTATCTCTTCGTCTTCTTCCCAGCCTGATTAAACAGCCAAGTGTTAAGATGAAAAGAAAGGCCAAAAAGAAGGCCAGCTTTGACTCAGAAAACATTCAATTTGCTTGTTTTCCCTTCGATAAAAGCGAGCTCCTTCACGGCAAATCAGCTCCGACGTGTGGCGCCTGAACGTTTCGACTTGATTCTTATGTCGACTCAAACAATCGACATGATTGGCTGCTTTCGTTTCGTCATGTGCTGTGTCTCAGGCAATTGTTATGCAAATATGAATGTTGAACAGTTCCAACGTCACATACTTCAAACAATCGACATGATTGGCTGCTTTCGTTTCGTCATGTACTGTGTATCAGGCAATTGTTATGGAAATGTGAATGTTAAACAATTAAGTCTTAAAACTTGCCAGAGAAATCGTGCAAAGATGAACCTCGTGGGTGTTAACGAATCTAAGTGTTATTAACTGTTATTTATTTATTTATTTATTTTTATTTTTATTTTTCCGCGATATCGGCACGGCAAAAGGGAAGGGCATCAATTATCATTACTTCAAGAAATAGTAAATTAATTATCATGCCACGAGGATTACAGTTATTCGCCGTCATTTTCGTCAGGTCCTTGTCTACTCCCCTGTTGGTGGTCTTGTCAGTGTCTTCGTGTGACTGTTGTTTGCCCCTTTCCCTTCTTTTTTGTGTTCTTTGCTGTTGAAGTATTGTTTTCTCTTCCCAGCAAGAAGAGGCTTAATCTAAAAATGAAGATTGAGGCCAAAAAGACCAACTCTGTCTCAGAAAACGCCATTGAGTCTTCTTATTTTGTTCTCGAGTTACCAAAACTGATTTACTTATGATCGATCGAAACCTTTTTAAAGAGAGATCACTGCCTCTGGCGTGTCTTTGTTTCACGCCCCTTTCTCTTCTTTTTTGTGTTGTTTACTGTTGAGGTATTGTTTCCCCCTCCCGGCATCAAGTAGACCAAAATAAAAATGAAGATTAAGGCCAAAAAGACCAACTCTGCCTCAGAAAATGTCATTCACTCTCTTATTTTGTTCTCAAGTTTCGCAAACTGATTCACTTATTATTGTCACTGAATTGCTTTTGTCGTAAAACGCATCTACGGTCCGACCAAACGCAGACTTTTCTCCATGTTAACTGAAATTGGTGCGCTTGGTTTTGGATTAACATCCCTATTTAGCGGCTGGCGATAAAAAGATCAAGAACAACAACCCCAAGTACGAAAATTTGAAACCCAACGTGATGGAGTGTGTAATTAAAATTTTTGTGAATTTTGCACCATTGTCTAGTGATATTCAGTTTTACGGAAAGCTGGAAAAGTCATGACCTTTTTAGAAATATGCGTATTAATTATATTAGTAGTAGTACAAATTTTACAATTCGGTATATTTAGATTTAAGAGAATCAATAATAACGAAAAAGGATTCTATTAGTTTATTCATGAGTTCAACTGTTGCGTCTTTCTTCTTCATAGGTCTAATCTCTAGTATTACAGTTATGTTATGTTTTGGAAGCACTTGTTATTTCGAAGGCATTATTGATTCTTTGTAGTGAAGAAGTTACATTTTTTAAGTCGCTAACTTAAATAATTCAGCTCAGTCCTGTAAAATTCCTGGGTGATGTCTTCCGTCCGTCTGGTCAGCAATCATTCGTAAACAACTACATTGACCATAAATCTCTCTTCACATGGTCCTAGAAGAATAAAATGTATCACTTGATATTTTTCAACAGTAATGCTTTGTGACAAAAGTTCGGATGTAATCATCTTTCTTTTTCTTATTATTTTCAAGTCTCAAGAATTGCCGGAGATATCGTACAAAGATGAACCTCCTGAGTGTTAACAAATCTCAGTGTCATTAACTGTTATTAATCTATTTATTTATTTTTTTGCGATATCGTCACGGCAAAAGGGAAGGCAGCAACATTACCAAGTCTCACCGGAATATAATGCCACAAGGATTGTAGGGTTCGTGGTCGTCATTTTCGTCAGGTCCTCGTCGACTCCTGTACTGATGGTCTTGGCAGTGTCTGCGTGTCGGTCTTTTACGTCCTTTTCTCTTCTTTTTTGTTTTCTTTACTATAGAGATATTGTTTCTTTTTCCCAGCAATGGCATCAAGAAGCCCAAAGCAAACATAAAGATTAATCCCAAAAAGATTAATGCCAAAAAGATCAACTCTGCCATTCAGTCCTCTTATTTTGTTCTCGAGTTACGGAAACTGATTGCAGTTACATGTATCAAGAATATTTTGAAACTTCTTTCAATGAAGTGCACTTCGCGGTTCAATTATGTAAATGAGTGGACATGAGAACTGAATTCTGACCAATCATATGACTAAACCAACCAGCAGTTCCTGCTGGGCAAGTAAATCAACCCATTTTCCCGGCTGGACCATGAATTTCGTACTCAAGTGAAAATATGCTGGGTCGATGTTTCAATTTTACCGACGATAAAAATGCTGTTACAATGGCGTAGTTTCAGTTTTTATCTTAAAAAAGAAAGAGGGAGGTATTGTTTGGTTAGTCCGCCGCTCCGCTTATTTCTAGATGCTCTATGCATGGCAGGGCATGGATCAACTTTTTGATATGTCTAATTTTAGCATAGATTCTCATTAATATTTACGTTTTGCGGCGTTATTATGTAAGTGCCTTACAAGAAGATTTTTGAGAAGTAGCTTACTTGAATATTCATGGTTGTAACTTTCAGTCCTCACCGAATCTTGTATTTAAGGTATTCGCAATGGCTTCTGGTGATTCTTTTTCGTCTTCTAGGGTTGTTTTTGCCTTTCTTGCTGCTGATGTTTTTTGTCTTCTTCCCAACATTATGCAGCCCAAAGCAAAAATGAAGATTTTCAAAGCCAAAATAACTAACCTCTACCTCAGAAGACATTAGCCTTCCTATTTTGCTGGCGATGTTACAAACCACTTACCCCTCTTACTCTGAGGGTAACTATTGTTCACACTTTTATGCAGACGTCATCGGCTCCGGCTTTAAGGCAATCCCTTTGTTTCCGCCACGCGCCCTATAAAAATAGTTTTTTGTCGGGCGCGTGGCGGAAACAAGGCTACGACAAAAGCTTGAGACATGCTTTGTAGGAATTCAACTCCTAAAGAATTCGCCTACAACTGGCAAAGTAGATGAGTTGGAAAAATCGAGATGATGATTGAAAGACCGCGAATTCACTGCTTAAGCACGTTTTCGCTGCCATCGCCGTTCTCAAATCTTAAGGTCCCGTTGTTTCCGTCATGCGCCCTATCTTATAGGGCACGCAGGCCACGAGTAAAGCCTGAAAGTCTGTATTTAGTTTTCTAGATAATTAACAGATGGGCTCGTTCAAGGTACTTTCATGCACATGCCACGTGCTTCACGCAGGCTATTTGAGTTTTTGAGAGATTCAATCATTTGCATTCTTTATGTTTTACCATGACAGGAGCCGACGACATTGGCTCCTACTTATGAAACGTAGTCGTGGCGATGAAGAATAAAAAGGCGTAGATTAAAACAACAGGACGTAGGACTCGTCAGCTGTTCGTTATGCATAACAATCGTGTTGTTTTATTTTTATTTTTTTTCTGTGGAAAGCGCAAAGAGGTCATGGCCTTTTTAAAAACATGCATATTGTGAAAGAAAGGCTTAAATTTTAAACGCTTTTTCTTGTTCTGGCCGCTTAGACGGCAGTGGTTTCGAAGTACTCTTCCCGCTTCTTATTGTTTGGCCTTAATCTTGCTCCAATGAGACTGTCTTTTTGTCTTCTTCCCAGCATTAAACAGCCAAGTGTAACGATGAAAAGAAAGGCCAAAAAGGCCAGCTCTGACTCAGAAAACATTCAGTTCTGCTATTTGGTTTTTGATATAAGTGACCTTCTTCATCGCCAATCACGGAACTCCTACTTGTGGCGCGTTGTTGTCGGTTGGTGTCTTATGTACTGGTTGAATGTTTCCAACCAATCGAATGACTTGATTGGCTGCTTCTGTTTGTTTTTCAAACAGCATTTATTGAGTTAGTGGGCTTTTTTGCTGACAAATGGCCTTGTTCATGGTATTTGATGCACCTGCCACGTGGACTCACGCGGGCATTCATATGCATGCTTTAGGTTTTACGATCTGATGACAACGAGGAGCCGATTACACTGGCTCCTTCTGACTTATGAAACGCATTCGTGGCGGTGAAGAATAAAAACGAGGAGACTTAAACAATGGAAGGAAGCAAGAACTCGTCAGCTGTTCGTTATGCATAACAACTGTGTTATTTTTATTTTTTTTTACGGGAACTGGAAAAGGTCATGGCCTTTTTAAAATATACGTATTATGAAGGAAAGGCTTAATTGTAAATTTCAACCCGGTACAGCAGTTTGACTGAATTAGGCAATGACTGTTTATAACCTAAGAGCGGTTGAATTCACAGATGAAATTAGTCATTAGCTATTAGTCTTCTTTCATATCAAAGGTGAAACTGGTTTATTCAGCTGTTTAGTTATATGTCGAACATTTTTTGTCTAGAACATCATTCACTTTTTTGACACAGACTGTAGATAAAACTACTAATTGTTGACTGCTGTTACGGCATAAAAACAAATATGTTTTGTGAAATTGTGAATCAGTACAGTTTCTTACTGTAAATTTTAAAATGTGTTATGGCTGCACGTGGAGGTGAATATTTTTAATTATGCGTTTGGACTGCTTCTTTGTTTGGCCTATGACAAAGATACGTTAACTGTTAAAAAATTACTAACACAAGGATATTAATAAGTCATTCATTAGCTCAAGTTTTTCTCCCAGGGTCTCTCTGTACAATCCAGAAGAAGCAACTACTGATTATAGTTCTTAACCATAATGATGAGAAATTTACAGATAAAGGTCACATGACGATGGTTGAGTGAATAAGTGTAAATCCTGTATCATCAGTATGTGTTCGGTCATGCATGGCACGCACTTCACAAAACTGAAGCTAATCAATATTATAAAATTCCTTGTGGCTGTCCTTCGTGTATCATCATTTCAAAATGCGTGCATCACAAATTTCTCTTAATATGATTCCCGGGACATGATCCTGGAAGAAAAAAAGAATCGAACGTGGCTCGGACAAAGATAATTTACAATGATTCAATTTATTTTCAATAGTTACTGAATTAGCCTAGTGGCACTGATTCGCAGCCCTCCGGCCTTATTTCCTGTTATATTGTGATGTCGAGGTGGCCTCTCCTATAAGTCTGGTGGTCCCCGCCTAACAACACGTTGTATTCTGTAAAATTCATTTTAATATTAAGGCGAATAAATGATCACGATGATGAATTTAAAAAACACCAGCTTTCATTATTCTTTTTGTTTTGTTGTTGTTGTTTCTCTGTTCGTCAAAAAGTCGCACAAATTATGAGGAACTGTGCAAACAGTTACTTTATCAACAAATCTGAGCATTATTATCCGTTAAGTCCTAATTTTTTCTTAACCAGTTCTGTGATACATGTATATCGACAGTGATCAATAAGATCCTTCCTACCCCAGAAAAATCAGAAAAATCTTTGAGGCAAGAAGAGAAGGGTGTCGATATATATCGTTGTAAATTGAAAATCAAAGAACTATTAAATTAACGGTATCAACCGGAGATAGTCTCACCTGATTATTCTTTAACGCATGTTATAACTTTCTTCGTCAGTATTTTCTTCGGGTTCTCGCTGGGTCGTGTGGTAAAGATCGTCACAATGGCGTCTTGTCATTCTTATGCGCTTTCTTGGCTTCCTCGTTGGCGTTCTTTCCCGTATGTTATCATTTCTTCTTTCTAGCATTATGCACCCCAAAGTAAAAACAAAAACAAGGGCCACGATAGCCAACTCGAAGTCAGAAAACATTTTTTCCTGCTTTCTTGTTTTCGGTATAGCTACAATAGAGATGAACTCAGTCACTGATCAACTCACATAAAAACTGGACGTGTTGCCTCAGTGCTTTCCTGTATTATAGCCGTCTTGTAGCGAGATATGTCAGCAGCAGCCAATCAGCTACAGCAGAATGTCATTAGAGTAAGTTATACGTCTAGGGGATTCCCCTTTTTTTTTCCGTCCGAAGGCTCCAAGAACTTGAGGGCATGTGTTGAATTGTGTTGATGATTTAACAGTCGGCCTCGTTCTTTTTTGAGCACTTGCCAGTTTTACCTTGGCTCCTACTTTTGAGACGTAGTCGTGGTGAAGAATAAAACGAGTAGAAAAGTAACGGGACTGAGGACTCGTAAGCTGTTCGTAATGCATAACAGCTAGTGTTGTTTATTTTATGATACCGATGTCACACTACGTAAAGCCGCGGTTGTTATTAAGGTCATGGCCTTTTTGGCACATAAATAATAAATGGCTTCTAAACATCGAAATGGGTGTTTAATGAGGGATTGTGTGATCTACCGAAAAGCGGAATTTATTCTTGCCAGTGTCTGATTGGCTGATTAACTTAAACACCCCAACGGTTGGTTCGTATCCTTTGTTATGCCCAGAAACTGGGTATGGCATGCAGCCAACCGGTAACTGACTAAACTGAGTAAAAGACTGAGTTACGACGTGCGACGTTGACTTTCCTACGGTTTGCTGTAACGTCCAGTTAAATGTACAAGTAAATTTAATCCTGCTACACCAGGTTAATTCACATACGCCACGGTTGAAGGTAGTAAAAAAAGGTAAATCTTTAGATGAAATTACTCCTTAGATCAGAGATTTCTTCTTTTAGTTCAAACGTGAATACCAGGGGCTGTTAATGTCTTGGGCATTTTTTGTTGTTGACAAAAGAGGACTGTTCATCCGATCTTGTAGTCAACAACTGAACAATGACCTTTCAATTCATTCGTCTATTATTCTGCTTCTCTTTGACGGTCTCCATGCACTTTACTTGACTTGTTAACCCTAAACAAGCCTCTTAACCACGCGGTGCTTTCTTTGTAAAATGTATAATTTTTCTTTGTCTTTTCATAAATTTTACATGTCTTTGGATGTGAATATAACGGAAATTTCGCGCCATGTAACAGAATTCGGATTCCGGAATCCGGGAAATTTTTGCATGTGGAATCTGGAATCCTGGACCTTGGAATCCAGAGCACAGCTGTAGGAATCCGTAATCCCACTGACAATTGGAATCTGGAATCCAAGTTCCACTGAAAAAGATCTGTAATTTTGTACCTGGAATCCGGAATCCACGGTGTGGAGTCCAGAATCCAAGAACGTCTTGGATCCTTTACATGGGGCGAAAAAATTTAAAAAAACTGACTGATATCGCGTGATCTAAATTGAGGATACAAACAAACCACGCGAGCAGCTTGATAATAAACATGACTCGTTTGTGAGCTAAGCAAGTGGTGTTTGTACACTTTTATTTTTATTCTACTGACATTGTGTCATGTTAGTTTGGTCGATTGTTTTTATTGCAGAAGAGCAAAGTAAATAAAAGTGTTGTTAAGTATAGACTCTGCTTCATAGCCGTTCTTTGTGTCGTCACGCAATGCTCCCCGTTGCCTACTTTCCATTTTATCGTTATGCATGAGGGGCATAAAAGCAAAAGACTCACAAACGTTGAGCGTGTCTTTCTTTCACGCCCCTTTCTCTTCCTTTTTTGTCTTCTTTGCCGTTGAGGTATTGTTTCCCCCTCTCAGCCTCAAGTAGAGCAAAATAAAATGAAGATTAAGGCTAAAAAGACTAACTGTGTCTCAGAAAATGCCATTGAGACTTCTTCTCTTGTTCTCAAGTTTCGCAGACTGATTCACTTATTGCTAATTGCTTTAGTTGTAAAACACATCTATTGTCGATCAAAGGCAGGGGCGCAAAAGGGCGACACGCATGCACTGCCAAGACCATCAGCACAGGACCTCGCCGAGGCCCTGACGAAAATGACGACCACGAACCTTATAATCTTCGTAGCACAATATTCCAGTGAGACTTCGTAATGTTGCTACCATTAATTTACCATTTCTCGAAGTAATGATAATTGATACCCTTCCCTTTTGCCTTGCCGATATCGCAGAATACTTAGAAACAAAATTAATAACAGTTAATAACACTGAGATTCGTTAACAACCCCTCCGTCCTCTTTTGTTCTCGAGTTGCGGAAACTGGTTCACTTATCAAGAACATCACGAAACTTCTTTTAATGAAGTCAACTCGTTCAATTGTGTAAATGAGTGGACATGAAAAAAATTCTGGCCAATCATACCACTAAACCAACCGGCAGCTCCTGCTGGGCAATTAAAATCAACCCATTTTGCCCTGGACTATCCATGTTTACTACGCCATTGCGGTGAATTTCATACCCGAGTAAAAATATGCTGGGTCGATGTTTCAATTAAGCATGGAAGGGCATGGATCAACTTTTGTTTTCATATGTCTAATTTTAGATTCATTAATTTTTACGTTTTGCGGTGTTATTATGTAAGTGCCTTACAGGATATCGAAGGTTTCTGGAGGAGATTATTTAGTGAGAAAAACTTACTTGAATATTCATGGTTGTAACTTATTTACAATCTTTCTGCTGATTTATTTTGAAGATGAAGGCCAAAATAACCAACCTCTGCCTCAGAAAACATTTAGCCTTCCTGTTTTGCTGGCGATATAAAAAACCACTCACCCCTCTAACTCTGACGGTAACTGTTTTTCACACTTTTTATGCAGACGTCATCGCCTTCGAATCTTAAGGTCAATCCCTTTGTTTCCCCCACGCGCCCTATACAAATAGTTTTTCGAAGTTTTTGTGAGAGAGATTCAGTTATATGCATTCTTTATGTTTTACCGTGACAGGAGCCGACTATACGGTGGCTTCTACTTATTGATACTTATGAAACGTACTCGTGGCATTGAAGAATTAAAAGGAGTAGACTAAAACAACGGAACGTAAGACTCGTCAACTTTTTGTTAACCGACCGTGCTGTTTAGGTATTTTTAAGGAAAGATGGAAAAGGTCCCGGCCTTTTAAAAATATACATACATATGTGAAAGAAAGGCTTAGTTTTAAATTTCAATCCGCTACACCAGTTTGATTCAAATACGCCATGGCTGTTTATTTAGAGAGGACAAATGAAATTAGTTATTACCTATTAGTCTTCTTTCATTTCAAAGGTGAAACCAGGTATCAGTTTATTGAGCTATTTAGTTATATGTCGACCATTTTTTGTGTAGAACATCCTTCACTTTTTTAGCCTGTTTAGAGACCGGGGATCTGTACACAGGCTATCACTTTTCTGGCACTAAGTGAAACTACTAATTGTTGACTGCTGCTACGGCATAGAAACAAATATGTTTTGTGAAATTGTAAATGTACACTTTCTTACTGTGACTCAAGTCCGGGAAACATATTAACTCTGCAGGTAGTTAATTTAAAATGCGTTATGGCTGCACGTGGAAATGAATATTTTTAATTATGCGGCTTGATTGCTCCTCTGTTTGGCCTATGACAAGGATACGTTAACTGTTAAAAAAAAAAAAAATTCCAACACAAGGATATTATAACATTTATAAAGGCATTCATTAGCTCAAGTTTTTTTCAAAGTCTCTCTGTACAATCCGGAAGAGGCAGTTATCGATTGTAGTTCTCAATCACAATAATGGAAAATGTTACAGGTAAAGGTCACATGACGATAGTTCATTGAATAAGCGTATTAAAATCCCGTGTGTGTTCGGTCATGCATGGCTCGCATTTCACAAAACTAAAGCTAATCCATGATATAAAATTCCTTGTAGGTGTCTTTCGTGTGCCTTAATTGGTAATTATCGTTTCAAAGTACGTGCATCACTGACTTCTTTAAATTCTCTCAACATGATCCCTGGGACATGATCCTGCAAGAAAAAAGAATCGAACGTGGCTCAGACAGAAACCAAGGCTTTCATTGTTCCTCTTTTTGTTTTTCTTGTTTCGATGGTTCACTAAGTCGCACAAATCACGAGTAATTGAGCATACATTCACGTTGTTGGGTACACAAATCTCACCTAAGTCCCCCTTATTTTTCTTAACTGACCGATTCTTAGATACGTTTTTAAGGACAACAATTAATATGATTTCCTCTAACACCATAAAAATCAGTGATGCCTGAAAAAGAGAAGGGTGTCAATATCGTAAATTGAAAGCCAAGAAACTTTAATTTGAATTTACAGTAACGACATGAGAAAGTCTTACCTAAATATTCGTCAATGCGTGTTATAACTTTCTCCGTCAGTATTTTCTTCGGCTTCTCGCCGGGTATCATCGTAATGGCGTCTTGTCTTCCTTTTGCGTTTTCTCGGCTTCCTCTTTGAGCTATAATTTCTTCTTTCTACCATTATACATCCAAAGGCAAAGATAAAAACAAGGGCCAAGATGACCAACGCAAAGTCAGACAACATTTTTCCTGCTTTCTTGTTTCGGTAGACGGGATAAAACTCAGCTACCGAGCAACACTGAAAAAAACTGGATATGCTTGCCTCAGTGCTGTCGTTATACTTGTCATGCCAGCAGCCAGCCCTTCACTGGAGCTGGCTACTCTTTTGTTTCTAAAAACTAAGAAAGGGAATTTCCCGCTTGTTCCTGATTGGTTGTTTCCTTAAAAGTGTTGGTCCGAGTAAGACGTGACGTTCGCAACGTCACTATAGACGTTATTGAAATTCCAACAAAACCACAGCTCTCATGGAATATTCGTTAACAAGAATACGCCCGACGTTGTGAACGCGAGATGTGTTGGTGTAAGTAAGAATTACCTGCGTGATGAATGGCAATGGAAAGTTGAGTACTTTATCAACAACAAATGTGTGCAAGAGAGACGGAGCTGTTCTGTTAGGGACTAACACACCAGAAGATGAGTTACACACAAGGGTTCCTTTGCTACTCAAAACAAAACTTACATTAATATTACCACCATATATGTTAAGAGTATAGGGTAGTTCAGTAAAATTTGCATTCCCTTTACTGATGTCCTCAAAAAATGCACTTCCTCATTGAACAATAGCATGTAATGTATTATACTTCCAATAACTACAGGGCTGCAAGGCTGTGCTCTAGGGAAAATTTCAGGGAGCCCCCAAGCATTTAAGCCGGAGTGCCCAGGCCTAAAAGATATAGCCCTTTGGTCTCCCAAACATTTTAGTTGGCGCGCCCGGGCCTCCAAGTTCATCGCCAAAATTAATAAATCAGTAAGCAGTTAGTTAATTATTAAAAATTAAACAAATTATTTTCTAAACAAGTCAAGAAGAATTTTGTGAATACTTTTTTTCATTAAAAATCACATCCTTTGACCTCCTGAGCGTGCCAAAAAAAATCCCGCATGTTGTCATATGAAAGTACGCCGCCGAATGTTTCATGTTTTTTTAAATGGAAAAGTAAAATTCTGGTCTGTTAATGTTACAGTATTAGAAAAATTTTTGTTTCAAAAGTAAGGATACTATTCGTTTTACTAATCATTTTGATTTAGGTTTAAAAGAAATTTCGCTTAAGATTGACTGAGATCCCGGGGAGCTTTCCAGGAAAACTGTTATGATTTCAACGAAACCGCGTCCGCCCCAAAACTATTATCTCTTTTGAACAGATCATCTTGTTGGAAAGTCGTCGTTCAAGCGCGGAACATATTATCGGTTAAATGTTTAGGACAAATGAGCTTTTTGTGGAATTTTGGTGGCAGCTAACTGTGTATTTATTTCTATTTATTACGTGACACGCAATGACTTGTCGCGACACAGAAGACAATGCGGGACTTTGTAGATTTATACCCGTTTTTAAAACAATCACAATAGTACTCGTATCTCTTCTTTTTTAAACATCGCATTTTACTGGTGGAATAACAATCTTAAGTTATGATTTAGCCTCGCGGACACGGCAGTAAAAAACAGGTAAAAATATTTAATTAACATAAACATAAAAACATAAAAGAGCGACTCCCGTGTTTATAAATTATACAGCGATTTTTTAAAATACAAAACTATTGTTTCGTGTCGCCGACCGTACTTTACGCCCGTCATACGGCCACTCTTAACACACACACCATCATAAAAAGACACAGATGGAAAGAGAAAGTTCAAAATAGTGCTCTGTTTTCAAGTGTACCTGGCATTAAAAACGCACCTTACGTTAAAAGGCACAAACATTTTTTTTTTTCCATGTCCAAGCATTTTTCTTTTCTACGTTTCATGCAATCTCATGATATTTACTAAATGCGTGCAGTTTTCTAGAATTTCTGCAAAATCATTTTTTCTAATAGTTTAAGAGTATTCTATTTTCATTTAGAATTAGCTAACTCTTGCATACGTGACTTTTCACTTGCATTTAGTTTTGTTATGAAACGTTTCTTCAACAAGTCAGGAGTTTGAATACAAATACAGTGAAAGTGGAACGCTGGCATTTTCCTTTCACAAGCAAGTTTTATTCTTTCATCTTCGTCGGTCTAATTTTCAGTCTTACTACAATAGTTACGTTAAATATAAAGTATTTGCCATTACACAGGCGTTGTTGAAATGTTATATTGAAGATTTTCTAAATTACTCTTGTGCAGCTAACTTAAATTGTTCGAGTCAGTCTTGAATTCTTGAATTGTTTCAGTTCCTCATCTTGTCCCTGGTTCGTAAACAGCTTCATTCAGTCATCTAATCCTAGAAAGAATAAATGAAGATTTACGGGCGCGATTAAGCGACGAAGAGATCGATATTCTTTATAGCAAGAAGGTGCTTGGATTGAACTCTCCACAAGCTCTTGTAAACACTGTTTGGTTGAACAACATGCTACATTTCGGTTTACGTGGATGCGACGACCAGAGAGAACTGCGATGGTGAGACGTCGTTCTTAAATCAGATAGTGAAGGAAAACAATATACCTTGAGTACTCTGTTGTACGGCAAACAAAGACTAGAGCTGGAGAAAACCCGAGGAATCAACGTCAAGTGACGAGGGCACCCAACGACAGTTCCTCCTAACGGCATTGAAAACACTTTTTAGGCCATCTAGAGTACTTTTAGATCTCTAGAAATGCATTCGGAGCGGCACTATAAAATTTCTGTCTGTTCGGTTATCCTAGGGCAACTTGAGGCTTTTCGAAATTACAAGGGCTTCCGTGTTATTCTCACTAAAATTTTAGAAGCAATTGAACGTTTTCACAGAAGTGAGAATTTTTCTTATTCCTCTCTCCATCTCATTTTTGAATACGAAAATGTTAGGTTTCCTTCCTTAGCCTAACATAAGGAGTAAAATGAAAAAAATTAAAGTTCAGAAAATCGTGGGGAATTTTTTAGATAAGCTTCGAAAATTGTACCTAAATGGAACGGTCAACCAGAAATTTTAGCCGTCCTCAAGCAATAGAAAATTCTACGCAAGTGAAGAAGGGAAGCCACGTATGTATCACAACAAAATATATGAATTTTGCTCACGCATATATTTATCCACAGCACGTTTTATGTAATAAATAAAATTGGTGTCCTCGTGCGGGCATGTAATATCTATGTTATCAGACAAATTTGGACAGCAAATTATTAAAGGCAGCGAACGGTGTTAACTGCCGTTACTGCACTAAAAGAAATGATGGATTATTGTACCACAAAAATTAAACGTTGCATACCATTATCCGTGGTGACTTCGTTTAGATCCTTTCTTTCTTTTGCGCTTCGGCAATCTTCCCAACATTACACAAGTCATCGCAAAAAGAAAGGCAAGAAACTTAAGAAACACCCAGAACACCAGCTCCGCGTCAGAAAGCTGCATCTTCTAGAGTTAAGGAAACTGTGATCTCTTCGATACACTTGACGCTGTGAGCTTGTACGCCAAATTGGACAGGTGTAGTAAAGTATCAGTTACGCCCGCCAGCCCAAATTAAAATATTCTAACACATGACACAAAAAATTAATTAAACAAACAGCTGATAAGCGACAGCTGACGACTAGATTTTTTAAACCGGCATGAGGCACGACAAAATATGAATTTATTGCAGTCAAGACTTTGTAAGTGAGAGACATTTTTCTTTTGACCGTGGAATTTCCTTAGACTAATAATACATTTATTGCTTATTTCTCAATCTTTTTACAGTTTAAAACACATTCCTTTACCGCTTATACTCACGCGTAACGTTTCTGATGCTTCAATGTTTCCTAAAAAAAACTGTAGTGTGCGGTCCAAACGTCGCGATCAATATCAAAGAGTGACAATCAAAGTGATGTTCAAGTTCGAGCATTTGATGAGGTACAAGCATGAAGAAATATTCAAGAGTCACATTTTAGTGGAAGTTTTCTCAAAATATGTATGAATTTTATTTTTTTAGTTTATTAATTTTTTTATTCAGAGAAAATAAGAAAGGAAAGCAAATTTAAGAGAAAATGTCCAACTCTTCAGACGAATTTAACGGATTCATTTTATTTTATTTTTTCGCATAATCGTCGAATTTGATTGCATGGGAGGCTTTGATTAAACTAATATCGATACATGGAAACATGTGTTAATATCCATCCTTTGCTGCGAGTTTTCTTTGTTTATTAACAGATATCGGTAATTTTGTGTATTGTAAACTTATTCATTAACAGGTCTTACTGCTTAAAAACAACCTTTCAGTTAAATGTGTGAATGTAAAGAATGAAGCAGTTTCTTGTCGTTGCTCAAATAAGCGACTTCGCACGCAGTTAATAATATATTTCATTTTTGATGTTTGAAAAGGTGGGTAAACAGGTGGCTTGCATGATGTGTTTTTTTTGCATAATTGCATAATTTGTAGTACCTGTGAAATTTTTGTTTTGCTTATTAAGGTATGAGCCACCCTTAAAATTGCCATTTTTCCATATTTGAGGTTTCAACGTTTTCAAATAGATATGCTTGAGAGCTTTCTTTTAAAAAAAAAATCAGAAGAAAATATTATTTCTGTCGAAAGATATCGGGGGTAAAAGATTTTTTCTCGTTAATTATCTTAAGTGATCGTTAACAAGATCGGTCATACCCATGTCATATATCAATTAACTTGCCTGTGAACTAGTAACGTTACCGAGTGCGTGCTTCGACACAACACGTGCGAATTGTCTTCGCGTTGTTTATAGCCTTTAGTATTCTCCGTGGATATTTAGCGTTTGCTTCGGTGAAAATGCCGTCAAAAAAAAAAGGCCGTGTCCGTTTTCGTTATCGAAACCATAGTTATTAGAGGAGACTGGTTATGAAGAGCGGCAAACATCAATGATAAAAACAGCAGTGCGGCAGTTTATGTTGGAAGTACCGTGAAAGTGCACAATCCTTTGTTTTCTGTTGGCAAATTGTTACGGAATAAATTAATGCAACGTTTTTATTGGTCAATACAATCAAAATGATAGGAATTCTTTTGAACGTTGTGCATTTTCAGGTCCACAAAAACATATAACAAAGGAGTCTGACGGGTTTCATAACCATTCCCATGACGGGCTTTGCTCACCAAAAAAATTATGCAAATTAGGCTAAGGGTAGATTGAATCTACCCATGGCTTATGATTAACTGAAACGGGAGATCACAATTCGCGCCTTCATACGACTGAGGTGTTACTTTGGGATCCTCGGTAATTACTTTTTTCGCACTTGCCGGCATCCAAAAACACCCGGCGTG
>BOPM01001050.1:0-14642 GCA_022179025.1 Porites australiensis | reverse complement strand
GATCGACTCGTACGTTTTGAACTCCAAGTCGGCAGCCTTTCAATCAATTTGGCTAAAATTTGGCCAGAGTGATGCCATATATCTCTTCTACAAAACCGTGTCTGCGAATTTTAATACTCCTTTTCATTTTAAAGCTAGAGCTTTTTTTACACAGAGAGTGTTGACTAATTGCCTTCCCCAACTTCATTTGCTAATAAAAGAAAAACAAACGCACTTGTCAAAAATCTGAGACACGGTTTTTTAGTGGAACGTGTTGAGAAGCGAATGCGGTGTCAATTGTTTTCTTCCGTTTATTTCCGGCGGGAGTGGAACATGATTTATAGAGACGTGTACTATTACACAAAGCGTTCCAATTTCGAAACACATTTAAGTAAATCGTTTTTCTTAGTTCAAATCCATAATCTGGAATTATTAAGCTTTTAAAAAATATATGGTTTATAGGGGTTTTTATAAAAACAACTAACGCTACAGCGATCCGCGCGCGGACTGTCCTGAAGGGTGGCTGATACCTTAAACCTATTGTTTTTTGACGTTCTGTTCACCGTCGCGCGGTTGGATCTTGAGTCCTCAAGTACTTCTCGTCGAAACAGCGTTAGCTTTTTTAAGACTGGTTTTCACTCGCGACGGAGTAGAATACGAAATCGTAGTAGCGGTTATGTCCTTGTGAATATCAAAAATCGGAGTCGTAACCGAAGTCACGAGCGCCACGGAGTCGAGGTCCGAAGAAAATAAATTTCCTTCCGACTCTGCTTATGACTGATTCCGTCGAGTACGATTTAGTGAAAATTTTGGAAGCAGAAGGCCCCCCCCGGGGGGGGGGGGGAAGCTACTTGGGTCAATTTTTGCTGGGTATGTGCCGCTGGCCTCTTAGAGCCCCTACCCCATTATAGTCTATTCCTTGGCCAATTATAGACCCAATTTCAGTCACTTTGGGGCAAAAATGTAATTTGCGATCCCAACCTAGTCACTTTCTATTTATGTATCTACCTTATATTGAATGAAAAACACCAACAGTACAAACATTCTAGTACGTTTGCTAACTGCTAATATGAAGAACTGTCTTACCTCAGAAAATGTGCAACCCCATTCTTGTAAACTCTATTGAAAATGCGACCCCAGTATAGTCAATCCAGTCGTGAAAATGCGACCCCATCCAGCGGCACATCCCCATTAGCCTCTTATAAGGGAGTATGTACTCTCCCCGGGAGAAGGGCTTTGTGATTAGTTTAATTCTTTCGCTTTTACTCGAGACTCTGAGAAGCTAGTTTTCACTAGATCGTAAGCAAAGGAATCATAAGTGAAATCACGAGGCTGTTTTGACCACCGTGTGCACGGCACAAAATTTTTGCGGACTGGCGATTTTTTTTGTGTGTGTGCTATGCGGGGACTAATTTTTGCGATGAGGACATATTGGTTTTTTTTGCTGGGAATAAATTTTTGCGATTTTCCAAAAGGACACAGTACCCAGCATTGATTTTTTCAGTGCGTGCGTAAGAAATATTTTCAGACAATCATATTTTCAAATCACTTGTAGTTAGTCGTGGCAGGATTACCGACCTCAGTAGGTACTTATTAGAGCGCTTGGATACGGAGCCGGAGGTCGCGGGTTCGATTTCAATACCCAGGATCTTGAAAAATAAAAGGGAAAAATAAAGGGACTTCCTATAGGCTGCAAACGGCTACACCTTCGTCTGGCTCGAATGACCAGTCGTTAAATGGCAGTTTCGTCGCCTTTAGAAATGTAACATGTCCTCAATAAGTGCTTTCATGCTGAATACAGGCTCAAAGAATGTGTTATAACACATTGTCTGTTTTTTTTACAGACTATTGAATGGCTTCCTTCGACTCACAAAAACAGTATCCAGCCTCAAACCGCTGAAAAAGAAGAAAAGCCGCCCGAACAAGAAAGAAAAATGTCAACAACCCCGAGTACACCTTCTAAAGCTCGCGGCCAACTGAAAAAAATCCTCAGTCAGGTGTCAATAACAGCACATCTCCATGTGTTAAGACCCACTACTGTACCTGATGCAGATCTACCACCCCCTCCCCCGCTAAGTCTGTCGCCATATCAATTGGTGTCAGGGACGAATCCCTCAATTGCTGCAGCGGCGGCAGCCTCTGGAGGCGGGCTGGCTTCGGATGAGATTAACCTGAAGTTACCGCTGCATGAGACATCGTTGGGTGTGATTAAGCCATTGCTGGAGTTTCTGATGACATGTTATGCGGTTGAGATGGTAAGAGAAACGGTTGCCTTCGAGAAAGCTCTCTCGGGGGGCGGGGAAGGGACGAATAAAAATTCCAAAGACGTTCCCCGCTCCCACAGATCCCTCAGAGAGCTTGCTCGCAGGCTAGATGAACGGAAATCTTTTATTGCAGAATAAATCGTTGTAACAAGGAAGCGAGTTTGAAAAACAACTTGTTCGACTAGTGATAGATTCGTCATAGCGTTGCCATCGTTTCACTCGCTTACTAAATATTACCTACAGGATATCAATCAAATTAACACCCATGCAGATGAGATGGACCTTTTTACCATGGTAACAAGGAGATTCAAAAAGGTGTTTTCTAAACAAGAACAAATGAGAACGTTCCCAGTTTATGACGCTTCAATTGAGGTGAGTCAAGTTCACAACAATTGTATTCTTAATACCTTACTTCCTAAATGAAGTGTCCAAATATCGCCACAGGAGCCCACACAATCACAAGGAGCTTACCATTTAAACGGGCAAAGCGAAACAAAAAAAATCGGAATTGTTCGTATAAAAACATGCTTCGTGCCATTCCGATTGAGCGTTTCGGAAACTAAAGGCTGAAGTTTTAGGCTACGCTTTCTGTAAAAAAAACATCTTCCCATTATACTAGGTGATTTGGCTACAGTTCGTAGCAGGTAACTTCCCTGTACAGGTTAGATGTAATCTCTGGTTATTCGTGCACAAGATTCGAACCGAATGGTTTGTGTGAATGGTCAGTAAAAACCCAATGCAACCGTTGGCTCTATTGAAAGCTCATAATATTAGATATCAAGATATTGGTACATTTTATATCTTGAAGTGCTACTATTAGTGACATTTCTGTTTGCTTTGACGTACCCTGAAGGTTGATATGTACCCAAAAAAACCTTTGATTCTCGTCTTTTTATTTGAAGGAGTTTGGAGATTCTAAAATTAGAGGCGAAGGAGCTTTGCACACATTCAAACAGCATTCAAACTGGATCTCGTTCAACCCTCTAAGGTTTGTCTCAGTTTTTACTGCAAATTAAATCGAACACGATATTCCTAAAAGACTGCTTACAGTAGATATGTAAAATGTGAAAGTACAATGTAAGTTAATCCACACAGATTTTCCCCAGTGTGCCTGTTGAATTCTTTAAGCAATAAACTTGTATTTAGAAACTTGGTGGTCACTGGTTTACTCCAACTCTGTAAGCGCTATACAAATATACATTACTCAAAGATTTAACCATACATTCTTGAGAACTACGGAAAACAAGAGGAACACCAAGTCAGTGGTGTTACTACAGTTATAGGAGTATTTATGATGTTCTTCCTCATTTGAGGAAGTCCTCAGAACAAATTTTGCCTTCGATGTAGGGAATTATGTAGTGCACCTTTATTCTCTTCTTTTACCACTTAAAAAGAACTGTTATTCCTATAATTTTTTATTTGCGATTACTCGGTGCTCTTTTTTCCGTCCAGGCCAGAACAAACGTCCACTCAAGTTAAAGCTATGACAAAGCTGAGACAAAAAGGCAATATTGACGAGGTGCGATTTTAGATTGCTATTATTGATAGCGATTGTAAAAATTGATTCTGTCAATTTTGAAAATACAATCGTTTTTATAATCATTTAATTTTTACGTGTTTCCTGTTTCTTGTTTAGCTACTAAGGGCTCATTCGCGATTTCTTCACGTTCAAGATGGCCAGGTATTCCTAATTTGTTGTTGTTTTCAATAAACGATAATGTAAAGTGATAAATAGTAATCTAATTGAGGTTGCCAATTCACTGAAATAATTGCAGAAGTAACGTAAAATGTTACTTTTGAACATGACAGCTTTTATTATTAAAAACGCAAGAAGCGTTGCTATAGTATTTCTGAAGAAATTTGTATTGAATTAACGTACGTGATTTGAGATCGTTCCAACCATCGCATAAAATTCATTTGCACAATGAAGGATTGTCACGGATCTGAAATGGCCCTTTTGTACACTTTTCTATCCTTAGAGGGTACTGGGATCATTGAAGGAACATGCCAAGGCCGTGTTAGAACCACCTAAACCACAGTCTGCATCTGTTACAACGTACCGCACTCAGCACGACACAGCTGCCGTCTGGAAACGTATCTTCAGCTATGCTTCTGTAAGGTAGGAGCAACGAGCTTAGTATTTTTTTATTAGAACTTGCGGCGCTCTTTTTGTCTGAGAGAGGATCATGGTGACGACGAACAGTAACCATGGTAATAGCTATAATAATGAGGCTGATGACAGAGACCATTATAAAACAACAGCAGCGAAGGTGACGACGACGGTGATAATGATGATGACGATGATAATGACGTCAACGATAAATTAATGATGATGTTAACGTCGTTGATGGTGAAGATAACGTTAACCATGACGTAATTGATGGTTTCCATGGATGGTTTAACCTCCTTCATTTGTTGCTGGAAAAATGATATTCATATTGTACAGTTTCGTTGGAGAACATTTTATACCCAGTAGCGGAAAGGTTTAGGAGCTATAATGCAGAACATATTAGAAGCTTGGTCCTTGATTATTGTCTAATTCGGAAATTCATTTTTACAACCTTAATGAAAGCACATGAAAATCTTGAAGACCCAAAGCCCAGAGGAAAGCGTCACAATTTGCTCTCAAATTATACCTTGTAAGTTTTAGGTTTACATTATTGTTTTAT
Source organism: Porites australiensis (assembly GCA_022179025.1). Taxonomy (NCBI): domain Eukaryota; kingdom Metazoa; phylum Cnidaria; class Anthozoa; order Scleractinia; family Poritidae; genus Porites; species Porites australiensis. Next base: position 9,730 of record BOPM01001050.1, on the reverse strand, counting down.
TCAATTCCCCACAGTTTGAGTTCCAAAGATGACGTTCTTGAGTTTGACACTAAAATCAGTGAAGATGACATGGGTGGAAGTAGCAACTCTGCCGGCGAGTTTGATCTGGGAACAGCTGTGGAGCTTCTTGGTTTGGATGATGAGGACGCCAAGACTCAGGCCAGCAGGCTTCAAGGAGCGTACATGTCATTTCTGCTTCTCAGACACCTGCGGCTTAGAGATCTACAGAGATCTGTAAGAAATGCAGAGTTCTGTTTGTTTGTTTGTTAATTTGTGGTAAATGAGAAAAAATTGGTTAGGTAAAGTGCAGGGGTGTACTAGGCATGGTAGGGAATTTATACTTCGCAGTTCGCCAGAAAAAAGGGGGAAAAGTAGATAAATCACAGACAATGTGAATAGATATTTATTATATAGATACTGATGAAATACCAGGATTTTTCCTTTTACTGAAAAATCATATCTTCATCGCGCGCAGTGAAGATGCTATTTTTATCTTTTACGTGTGCGGTATTGGTGTCGCCATGGTAACGACTTAGATAAAATAATGACGCGTAGGTGAAACTAGTCAGCGCCGTTTGTTATTTTGCGTTTGTTTTCTTTTTAGTGCCTTGGTATTTTGAACTACTTCCGATCAACCGAAAGAACACTAACGATTAATAATGTTGGCTTATCCCTCGAAGGTGGAAAGCAAAAAGGGTCCAAGTAAGTTTGTTTCGAACAAACACCATTTTCTTCAAAACCTTTTCTTCAAACTGTGTATCACCTGTTTAATTTGATGTATTGTTCCTTTTAGACATCAAGTGTTCCACGGCGGAGGTATTACTGGGGTGGGATCACATCAGTATATTCACAATACTCCAGCTGATTACAGGTGACAAATGAAACGTTCTTATTCTTTGTAGTTCACTGCGCGGACGCCATAAACTAAACGCTCAAGTCCAACCTCGTTTTCAGGATCCTCCCTAACTCGTTTCTACTCTCTCGCTCCGCACGACGTGTGCACAACCTTGGGAACAACTTTGGCTGTAGTCCATTTACAGTTAGAGCAAGTTGCTGTTGTTGCTATGGATAATTCCCAGTTCGTAAAGAGCATTTGTTTCCTTGCTCTTAATTCTCTCCTTCATTTATTTGCATTTTGCGTTTAACTAGAAATGGTAGGTCTAAAGTATTGTTGATAAACTCTAGAAATTCCAAAAAGCCCGGCAAAGCAAACTTTTTCTGTAACTTTTGTTTTAGAGTTGAGCAATCAGAGTTCATGGAATTTTCCGAGGTAAGTGTTCTTTTGTATAGGATATCAGTGATTTTGCGACACGTTTAAGTGGATATAAGACAAAGTATACCATAAAAGCCGAATATTCCGTGCATCCTTTGTTCTTATTCTTTTCTGACAGGTTGAGAACCATGATGATTTCTTCACAACGGAAGAAGGCCGCGTTCACATTCAGGATCAAAGAGGATACTACATCATGTATGACTCAGCTCTAGCAGACTTCAAGTAAGTGCAAGAAAAAATGAGAACTTGAAAAGATCTGAAATACAAGAACTATGTTACTGAACACCATAATAAGCTACATTTTTTCATCATGAGTAGACGGCATTATGAAGGGAGCGCACTAAATTACAAACTGGACGGTCGGGAAAATTCTTGCTCTGCATTTTCCGAAATAGTCTCACAGTATTTCTTTTGTCATGTTTATAAATACCCAACTGTCTCCTGTCGGTCAAGGTTTTCCTCACGTTTTACGTTGAGGAGATGAGTACTTTTTGCAAGAGTTTTTCGGACTCTTAAAACGTTAGAGGGTTAGATGATCTCGGTATTTCCGCCAAATACGTTTGGAGGCAAAGAGAGACTTTTTTGTGAGAACTTGCACAGTTCACAAGTGTTTGAGATATGGCTTTTTGTATTTCAGGGAACTAGAAACTGAACTTTTGCTAGTGGCAACCCATTTTATTGAAAAGGACAAAGACTTCAGGCTGCCAAGAAACCTTAGGGTAGGTAGCAGTATTGTTATCATAAATGCAAAGAAGATCATTGCAGATCATTTTTCTTTGTCATTTATGTCTTAAATTTTTAAGATTTTCTTTCTTTCTTTTTTTGGCGTTAGTTTCAGGGAGACCACATTGACTTGGCAGCGTATGGCCATCAGCAAGTAGACAGATTCGCTGTTCTTTTAGATTTGTGGACAAATGAAGTAGCTTATTTGGAAAACAAGAGACAGGTAAAATACACTATGCCCTACGTATTCTTATATCGTAAAAATCGTTGTTCCGTTTGCCGTTTCTTTGCATGATGGTCCCAGTTTATTCTCCAGCATATAATATACCAGCTTACATTGTAATAGATAAAAGCAGCAAAGAAGCTTTTACTAGAAAGAATTTTCGATATGATTTAGAAATTATAACTAAATCCTTTCCAGCGTTATAAACAGTATTACAGGGATGCACACTTTCGTAGCTTTTGCTCTTACTGGTATAACTTCTTCTCTTAGTCGATGGCTAAATAATGACAACCACAATACTGCTATTGAATCGTGCTACGATCTTCCTTTATAAACTCAGTCAGTCAGAATATACTTGTTCAAAACAAAGTTGTTTGTCTTATTTAGAGCTGAAGTTCTAATTGATGCATTTTCTTGTTTTCAAGCTGCTTGATTGCTATTTAGAAGCTTATCATCATGTCCTTGACATAACAGAAAAAAACAGGCTCGCACAGGTAAACAATAGTAGTCCATGATGCTTCTAAAAAATGTGGCCTTCGTCTTGGTAATGTCTAATGCACTTTTAAACCTTAAAAGGTTATGGCACAATCAAGTACGCTACAAATATGCCCATTAATACAAAGGATCCTACCTCTGAGAAATCAAGTGACTATGCTAGCTAGTCAACCTTTCAAATTCTGCCTTGTCGACATCATAGAAAACAAAAAAAAAACAGAGCAAACGTTGCTTTTAATCAGTGGTTCTTGCGTTTTTGATTTTTGATACTAGATTTTTAGCCTTTTTTGATAGTCCTTCATGGTATCAAGGTTTGCTTATTGCCGTCTATAGCAAACTTACTCCGGCTGGTTTTATAAACTTACAACTAGTCGGATACAAGCTAGGTAACCTACCCGTTATTAGTCTGTTCCGTGCTTTCGGATAGTGGGGAAGATGCGGGAAAAAAAAGCATTCGAAAAGTTCTCCCCAGTTTCCTCCCGTTTTATCTTCGTGTTTGCGCTTTCTCAATTCAGCGGACCCGCCTATCTCGGAGCCTGCAACGGGCTAACCCGTTAAAAATGTTGATCATCATTAAAAGCAAGATTAAGTTTTACCCTTGAATTTCTAAGCAGGAATAAACAGGGAGTCAGGCATTCACGACCAGAGCGTCACGAAGACATCAAGCAAATTAATAACGGATCAAAATTCGTTTTGGATTTATATTCTTTCTCTTAAATTTGTTATTTGTACTTTAGGTTATGATCAATGTAATGCAGTCAAGACCTCGATTCGACTTTACTGCGGACTATTTTGTCAAGATTTACCGAGCTGAGTGCGTTTGCCTTCGACTCCATTGCAGTCTGATAAAATCAGTTCTTGACAAACAGGTATGTGATACTATATTTTCAAATTATATCAAAGCAAAAACAAGTAGAAATCATGTCGCATATTAAAGTGACATTTGTACGTTATCATTTTAGATTGACGAGGAGCGTGAGTACATTCAAAAGGTCTGCAGAGAGGATAACCCCGGTAAGATCAAAAGTTAACATGGGCTAGAATTCTTAACCGGTCATTTTCATTTTTTCGTCGAAGAAGAGCGCCTTCTATCCGCATATGCTACAACCCTGGACCCCGGAACACCCCGGAACACCTAGAAATACGTCATTAAGATAAGGGTTTCTATTTGTGTCTTTCATTTTACCCAAGAGTTGCCAGGTTTAGGGGGTGTTTCGGCATTCCTGGTTTTAGATAATGCCCTTATTAACTATCCTTCCCTAATTTTTTTATGTTATGATTTGGTTAAACCCCCTGCAAGTAAACAGCGTTGTGGGTCCGAAAACGACTTGAGGGTTGCTTAAACCTGGCGCCTGGGTCGCCAGTTTGTGTCCTGAAACGGCGCACAGTCCTATCTTATTCAATATTTGTTTCTGAATCATTCCAGCGTTGTTTGGTCTGCCACATCGCATTGTTCCCCAGCAGCATATAGCAGTCAACACGAGTCGGTAAGGAGTATTTGTATTTCTACTGGACTTGCATGGAAAACCCGTGGCGCATGCGTCCGTGAATAGATCCTGAACAGGGGGGCTCCACTAAATCAGCGATTCAGAGGCCAGGCGCCCAGTGCGGCGGCTTGTCATTTTTAATTTAGTAAACCAACACACAAAGTACTTCTTCCCGCGGGGTGATTAGCATTAAATTTCCCGTTGTAAAATCAATGCTTTGTAAAACAGGGTGGTCATGGGAATTACGGACATGATCACGCAAGATGACTTTGCTTGATATTTTATCAACTTCCCCCCAATACTTCCGTAGGAAATGAATAGGGGCAACAAATGAGAATTCAAATTTTGACCTTAGGGTTCAAAGGGTTAACAGCGTCCCTCATAAAGAAATGAGTAATTATTAGGTAACGCAGTAGTTAGATTGTACCTTTCATTTAAACAGTGTTGAGATCGCACTACTGTTTGCTGTTAATGAAGCCAGCGAACAAATAGTTTATTTCCTTTTTGTTATTACAGTCCCGCTCTAAAGTACATCTACATGCTGGAGTTTCATCCGTCACTTGGTCTTGCCAGCAGAGTGTATGAAAGCCTGCAGAACGCTTTGAAAGTATGGATTTTCATGTTTTTAAGCACGAATGGCTTGAAAATCATTAGCGTTTAGTATTAAAGAGAGGTGTAAAGGTTCTCAGTAACATTTAAAAGCAAAGGACTACATTGTAAGAGTATTGAAAGGAAGAACCCCTCGAGACTTGAAGGTTCGGTAAGGTATGGGAAGGCAACACTCGGGACCACGAGGGTAACGTAAGGTTTGGAAGGAAACCCTCGAGACCTCGAGGGTAAGATACGGTATGGGGCGGCAACCCTCGGGACCGCGAAGGTAAGGTATAGTATTGGGGTTTCTGGTCCCGCCGGGGTTACAACCTGCGACGTCCCTCTCAACAGCCCAAAGCCTTACCAACTGGGCTAACGGGCCGGAAAAGAGGTTTTAGTGATATTTTACTAGAAGGATGTGAATTTTTTTAAACATCACGAGAGATTGTTTCGTCTGATAAACAAAGAGGACCTCATGTGTAATTTTAACAATCTCTTTGCCTTCCGATAGATGTTTATTCAGATTCACAAACCAAAAAGCACCGGAGAAATGATATCACTGGAGCGTCGCTTATATGAAGTAGTGCAAAAGGAATGGGACAGTCAAGAACCAATCGGTCACTCGTTTGCACAGCAGACTCAGAAAGATGTAAGTACAGGTTTTTATTGGTTCTGAATTTATAAATATCCCCCGCAAGGAAAGAATTTAAAATTTCCTCTACTTATATGACTCTATGGGATTTTCTGCCGATTAACGTTTTGCGTACGCCCGATATGTTAACATCTACTTTCAAGAGATAGCAAGTAAAATAGAACAGGTATGCCATAGCTCATTCATTTGTCGTTAAAATAACGAGAGGGTGTAGAGTTATGATTGCTCTTCTCGTCGCTGTGAATCAATTTTCGCTAAAAAATTTTGCCCCCACTTTTGAACCAATCAGTAACATAACTAACCAACTGTTTTCCACGAAGATACCGGCTGGCTGTCTAGTTTTGATGAATTCACCGAGTTGTTAGCATTCGTGGTCACCTCTTTCGATTTTTGTTTTGACTCGTCCCCCACACTATAAAGTTTTTACTGTCCTTGCCAACGCTTGATCTAAATCTCTGGCCATTTCAGCTCTTCTCAGAAGTGTTTGCAGAGGATCCTATCTTCGTTTGTGAGGTGGCACAATCTCTTGTAAACCGAGCCTCAGAGTCGAAGAAAGGAGGTCGAAAGTCCGTGAAAGAAAAGCAAAAGATTCTGACAGACGTCTGGTCAAAGCTGTTAGAGGTGAGGAGGAAGTCAGAGTCTTTAGGTGACTTCCAAACCGTCAAGTAGCCTGATAATGGCTTAAGGTTTCATTTCATAGTATAATGTTTACGGCAAGTATTTTTGCCGGCGTAAGTGTTTCACAGCTTTGGCGGGAAAATAGAGATTGAGGATGCGCATTTCGTTTTCTCGGCAGAAAAATAATAATTGTCATCCAATTTTAAAAACAAAACAAAAACGACAAAATGAAAACTCTCGTTTACATTGTGTCACAGGCAGACCACTCAAGTAGGTTTTGCAAGAAACGTACGTTGTCGAAACTGTCGCTGTTTGTAGTCATCAAGAACCAAGATATATTGAAGGTATTAAAAGGGCTTTACTGAATTTGCTTTCAGGTTATCACATTAAGGCACAGGCTTATAACATCAGGACAAGAGACAGATGTAGTCACTAAGGTAATTTGTATTCAAATAAACATTCTTTTTTCATCAGTGTTATAGCTTGATCCTGAGTTGCTGGACCAACTTTTCATTACCATGTCAAGAAAAGTAATATATTAGGGATGAAATAAGCCTTTTTTCGAGGATAAGTATTTCATTATTTTGAGAAAGTGAACAAGGTTTGACGACGCCAAATACGAAGACAGAAAAACAAGCAGATTTTTTGTGGAAAAACAGTAACTCTACTCTGGGTCTCGCTATCTCCCTTTCTTTGTACGAGTTTAAATTTTCTACTGACGCGTTTTTTGGAGGGCAAGACTCTGACGTCATGACGAGATTTGGTCCCTAACAATTCATCTCCAGGAAAAATCCCGTATACTTTACAAGCTTAGCCATGAGAAATTAAAAAAAAGAACTATCTTTGTTTGGTTTAAGTCTTATAAACATTATGTGGAGCGTCCCTGAAATTGTAGCCGATCAAATTGCACCGGTTATGTTAAAAGGTCGTCCACTACCTGTTTGCATTGGCTTCACAACCTCTGTTGTTAATTTCCTAAAAATAGACTATCCGTTAGAGAAAGAAATAAATACAAACTGAAATTCGCTCCATGAATGGTCGCTGAGGGCCGGACTTGGTGGCTACTACAACCCCGCTTTGCACCTTACAAGTGTTTCATGTTTTATCCTCTAGGCCTACAGGAGAAAAGCAAAGGAGATAGGATTTGATGAATACCACGCGTTCCTTCGAGCAGTCTCGTTCGACTTTGCACAGACAAAACCAGAAGCAGAGATTCAGAATGTCCTTGTTACGATCGTGACAGAGGATGATAGTAGAGTGGACAGGTAATAACACTTATTTACTACAACCGAGGGTAAGATAATCTGAGAACGCAAATACTTTAATTACGCTGCGAACCTGGTAGAAATAAATAAAGTCTCTCGACGGGGTGCCAACCAATGGCCGTTTGAGATGGATTCACTCTTTAACTGACCGTGCATAGGTCTTTTATAGGTTAATTCAACTATTTCACCTCTGATGAAGGCCACAAAAAGAAATTCCAAAACCGCGAATTTTGTCTTTTGTAAAAGTAGTACTATTCGAAGTTCTGTTTGAAAGTTAGAAAAGCAAGTATTTGCTCAATAACATGGTCTGGTAGTTTACAGGTTAATTAATATGTGCAGTATACTTCTTGTATACTGCTGGTATATCGTTAATGATCTAAGACATTGGAGGTCGATCTATGCATAGATAGATCATCACGAAGAAAAGCAAGCCCCAGGTTCTCTGAAGCAAGGAAGCCGGTCTGATGCTTAGATGACTATGGTGTTTATAGACTCGTGCTTAGCTACTGTTAAATGGTTTGTTAGTTCATATGTAAACTTTGTCTGGGCTTCGCGTCGTTTCTAAATGCTTTATTCTGTTATTTTCAGATATACGCCTGCCTACACGCCTTTGGCCATTCAAGAATTGGATGAGAAGCACTTAGGCTCGTTTAGCTTCCGCACTAGAGAGGGATTCTTACAGGTTAGCGAAAAAAGAACTTGTATATTCCTACTCTAATTTAGCTGAAGACCTCGAACCCTAACTCTCAGTTTTCAGTCTTGAATTATGTAGTAGATAGGGAGGTAGAGTGGTATAGACGTATGTAGTAATTATGTACACCATGAGACATTTTAGGGTTTGAAACCGACTGTTAGAGTATTTAAGGTCTGTTTATGGGAGTTTTAGCGTGAATTGACTGTATGAAAAATAAGACCTGCTTATGGCTACCCAAACAGGCTTGAACTAAAAGGTTTCGCCGTTACCTCCTCCTTCAGCCTTAGCAATGCCATGTATTTCTTGCAGATCATGTCCGGTGCAGGTGTGGAGAAGTTGCAGACTATCCTGTCCGCCCAGGTCAGTTGAAACCAGAGGCTAGACTAAAACGTTTTCAAGTTTAGACTTAAATTTCCTGTCCGCTACTTCTTAGTTCTAATGAGTTCTTTCTAATTACTAAGCTTCCGCGTAGTAATGGAAACGTATCGAACGTTTGTCGGCTTGAAACGACTCTATCTTCGACAACGTCATCGGAAAAACACATTTTCGGAAAGGTGGATCTTTACTGATGGCAAGCTAAAGGACCATATTTGTTTTAGTTGTTTGACCCAGATGCTGACGTTGTTCAAAGTGAAGGTCATGTTTATAGCTGACGTTTATATAAATGTTTCCACATGCGCAACATCTGTAAGTCCTTTCCATATTTTTATCGGGAATTCACTGTTTTCTTTCTCTTACAGATTGTTCACAAGAATCTCATCATCTCATCCATTCTTCAACTCGATAGCTGCGCTAAAGTGATCTCTGCTGAAAAAGCAAAAGCTGTCGAAACCGAAAAAAGGTACATGCAGTCTCTTTAATGTTTCAAGTTTTGTTGTTTGTCGGTTTGTTGATGCGTTTATAATATGCGCAAACACCTCCGTCTAGAAACTAAAAAAAAATGCCAATCTTAATCCGACCTTTCCTGGGCGTTGCCTCTTTTCTTTCTTTCAGTGCTGGTTTGTCCCCACGCTCTTCTCATGATACCTCTCTCACCAGTCGCGCAAGCTCAGCTGAAGCGGTCCCAGCCCATCTTGCGCCATTCTCTACAAAGAGAATGGATCGAGAATTTGAACGAAAGCTACAAGAAGTGTTTGTTTCTGTGCAACTGGAGAAGGTACGAAAATTATATACTTGTTGACTTTTAGCACCGTGAAGTGTATCAGCTTCTTCGGTGTTACAAGATGGAAGCAGAGCCATAATGATATTCCTTCGGTCACAAAAATTTACGACCATCATCAATAACAACTTATTTTTTCAACATCCAACGTGAAGTTAGACATCTTGCCGTTAGAGCAAAGGACTGCTTGCATTTGCTTCGAGTGTTAGATTTTAAATAAAACAGTAGCGTAATGACTCGCTTGTGAACTGCGAGTGAATCGTTTCATTCGTTTTCGCCTCATTTGTTACAGACAAGTTTGAGGGACAAGATGCTGAATGATTACATTCACAAGAAGGAACAGATGGGAACAGTCATGAAGAACATTGACGAAGTGATCAAACTAAAGAGGTAAGTTACTTGTTGAAAGTCCTCAAGGTATGTTACCTTGAGGGATTTTCTGTCCTACACACCACTAGGCGCGAAGGACAGTGACTGATGATGATGATAATTGTGAAGATAAATTTACTAGCTGCTGATTGCAGAAAAAAAAGCAGATTAACTGTTCATG
>BOPM01001049.1:80685-98058 GCA_022179025.1 Porites australiensis | reverse complement strand
AAAGTGAGTTGTATCACGTCAGTTGATGGTAACATACTCTGGTTATTGATCTGATTGGTCAATTATGTCGTGATGTTATTGGTCGTCTGTCAGTTAAGCCGTGATGTTATTGGCTATGAAGACTCGTAATCAGTGATTGGTACGTTTCGATCCGTCTATTGTCACCGTTAAACAGTCGTCTATTGTTAGTCAAATTGTCAGTTCTCCAGTTGTTTGGTTTAGACATTTGTCTTAAACAATTTGGTTTGCTACTTTCAAAGTCCGTAACACAAATGAATAGAACAGCCTGTAGAACCATACTAGGAGAAGGCGATTTGCAAAAACAAAAAGTACCTTTTAACAATTAGTTTCTCTCCTGGCTATGTGCACCGTTTAAAGCAAGCGTAAAACATCCCAGACTACACCTGCTGTGAGGGGTCCCTTCAGTATAAAGGACACGAAACATAACAAAGGCCCTCTTTTTTGTTTAAAGGCAGCCTTTTAGCAGGCCTCTTGAATTTGTAAGAAGCAGGGCAATTATATTCGTGGTTATGAACTTCTTCCTGCTAAGATGTTAGGGTATTTTCTCGCGTGCTTGCTGGGTTTGAAAGGCTGCATCTTTTTTTCATCTGGGGGGAGTAACTACCGTGACCCACAAAGGACATGCAGCAAATAAAAATACTGCTGCAAAACAAAAATACTTGCTACAAATTTAAATTAAGTTGAGCTACCCCTCAGTACATTTGAAACCGAGATACCCGCCATGCATTCTAGCAGGGAGCTATAAACAGCCTAGGGCGTTTCGTTCTAGTCCAAGGTGTGCCATCTGTCATGTCACTCGCTGAAAGAATCACAATTTTTATTGAAGGCAAATGAATAAATTGCAGCAATATGGGATCTTCTTGAGAAATTCCTTTCTGGATACGGAATTGTTTTTTTGGAGCCAAGAGCGATACAGACAAATGGTCACTGATCGATCAGCAATTCTGGCCTTACATAGCGGGCTACAGGTCGGGGAAACTGACCTTCCTCGCGGGTCGGAGATTCCTGTAAAGTCTTCAAGTTTTCACTGATGCTTTCTATCTTGTTTTTTATCTCCTTTAGCTCTTCTCTTGTTCTATCTGTCAGGGAGAAGAATGCACTAGGCAAAATTAGGCTTTCATCAAACACCTTTTATTAAGGACAAGTTAAAATCATATCAGTTGAAAAAATTAAAGAGCTTGTAAGTGGTCGTCTTATCAGCATTCAGAGGTTAAATGCCAGTTTATAGGTATAGAATGTTTCCTTTGTAGATGGAAAGTTAATTTTTGTCCAATTCGAAGCTTTCATTCCCGTCCACAGCCCATTCGTATCGTTCAGTATTTGTTACAGACTCTCTCCACTAAATTACAAGCTGATAATAAATTGAATTAAAATAATCGCTACTTTAAAGAAAAGTTGTCGAGAAGGCGAACACCAGAACCGCTAATGCACAATACTAGGGATGGCCCCACTAATTAAGGTGTAAGAAAAGTGTGTACAAATATAAAACTAGATGTTCTAATTATCCTCAACAAAACTTAAAACATTCATTTCAAAATTTGCAATAGTATATTTACATACTATATACTATTTATATACACTTATTTACCCAAGACACTAGTTAAGATACCTTCCATTCTGTTAAGTTGGTCCTTAATGTTATCTTCGTCTTTCTTCCATTCCTTTAACAGCTCTCGGTAATGCTTCTCCTTGTCTGGATCCATAGGCTCAGTTTTTAGTTTTGCGATAGCAGCTGCATCTACACCCAGTACAACCAGTGCGGCACTTATATCCTGCCACAAGGAATTAAATTTTGGATCGTCCACAGACGCCTGGCTGGCATGCCCATAGACAGCGTTCCTATAGTGCTTCACTCTGGCTATGTTAGCCTCAACACTCGTGTCTGAAGCAGGTGGCAAACTGTCCAAGCCTGTGGCAGGAGCAGGCAGACCACATATATTCATTCCTCAGAAGCACCACCAGTAGCGTAATGTCAAAGTCTTCTGATGTTACAGACGAAGGAGGAGAGGGAAACAATTTGCCCCACTGTGTGGCATTGATGATTTTCCTCTTTCTAATGGACTGCAGAGTTGAATGTTCTGCAGAACCAGCTTTCAAAATATTAAACAGGTTTGCTGGGGAGTGGAACTTGTCAAAGGTGTACCTCAACGCCTTGGTGCCTCCATCTACTAAAAGGCGACATAATCTTGCATAATTAGCCGTCTCCTTCGAGGATGGAGCTAATGTTGGAACATGCACAGAAGCCATCAGAGTAGACAAAATTTAGATCATCATCCCTATAATAAAAAAGGACCAAAGTTTTATTAATATTAATGCTCTATTTTCTACAAGTACCTTCAGTTGGAATTTGCTCTCAGTTTGTAAAATCCTCAAATAACAAATAACCATTTAAAAGTATTTTTAACAAAGGCTTTATATGAATTGTGACTACACTGAACGTTATCAGCAGATTGAGAAAAATAAGAATGACAGTACGCTAAGTCTTAACGTGAATTACGCAGTAGTGCCAACGAGTTCTAAATAGAATATTTGTTCTTTATAACAATTACCCTTGACCCTTACGTACCACTGCTGGGCCCTTTTCATGATCAGTCCTCTCGTAGACATTAAATGGACAATACGATTGAAAATGAATCACCAAGTGAAAGTTAATTTTGTTTGCATGAACACAAAACAAACAAAAAAATCCCTTAAACCTTAAACATTTTCTGGTGAAGTTTAAGGTTTCTCGCTATTAAATCACTCATGGCAATTTTCAGTTTCCTGAAGTAAGAACCCTTGCTCTCAAATTCATGGCACAATTTGATCTTGAGAGAAGAGTGCAACTCCTGAATATGATTATTTTTTCTACACTCTTGTTATGGTGGCTTGACACCAGTCAACAAGCTACAATCATGGACAAACGTCTAGTGACACATTTACATATGTAGGGCACATGAACGACTCCTCCCCCTACCCCACAAACAAGGTTGGACGCGTGTATCCAGAATTTTTTTCAAGAGTTTCAAAATTGTATAGGGTGGGGGAAGAGAGAATTGCCAGATATTTTCGAAAAGGCTCCACTGCTTTATTAGGGTACCCAGAAATGTCAGAAAATTTCTAATCACTATCCCAAGGACGTTTGCCCAGGATTGTAGCTAGGAAAGATTAGACTTCAGACCATGTCGACCTCTATCAATTCTATCAGTAATACGGGTAAACATTAACTCAAAGGCCAGCGGCCAGCGGTAAGCGCAAACTGACAAAACCGCACGACAGCGCAGGGCTTTGTGAAAGTCTAAGCAATGAGTAATAGTCCAGTTTCGAATTAAAAATTACCGCTGAATATAAACATTAACGACACATTCATACAGGGTTAGCCTCGACGTAAAGTAAAATATTCAGAAATTCTGGCAAGTAAGTGTTTGAAATTTGAATATACACAATAGACAGAGTAATAAACCGGTCTTTTTTTCTCGTTGGAACTTGTGAATATATTACTTCAGATTGAGGCTAAGACTGTGAAAAATGCGTCTTCACTTCTTTAATTTAGCGGTCAGAGCGAACTCGAATTAACAATTGTTAACCAGTACATAGTTCCGCAACATTCCCAGAAATGTATAATTTTCATGGAAGCAGACCACTTCCTAAACCCAGTAAACAGTGAATTAACTGTACATGGTGTTGAAAATAAAGTAAACAAAAAGCGAACAAAAGCAGAGTCAGCAGAGTTAAATTGGCCATAAGTAAGCGATGTCGGCTGACTTTCAAAACAAATATCTTTTTTTCTGTTACCTAAATTTTCGGTATTTGCAAGATTTTTTAAAACGTAAGTCATGCATAGAGGTGCCGTACAAAACACATAATAATTACAATTAATGACAGCTTCCTATCTCACGCACGTTGCAAAATTTCAATCCAATTGAAAACAATTTGACAACGTCAATTAGTAGCTGGATTTTTCTTTTCATAATTATTCGGTTCACGACCGCAAAAACGTCCAACGGAAAAAAACAGGAGGCAAGCTTCTTTGACCATTTTATTATGGCGGGTGGGAACAAGCTCTGCACTCATGCTGGGATTGCACTACAAACCTAACTTTCTGTTTTACTTTTGATATACAAATTTCAACTCTCCTTTTAAATTCCGATTTAATTTCGCTGATGCTCAGTTCTTCTCAAGACTCTCTTTGATGTCAATTAAATTGAGAAACAACTCAACTTTTATTAATTCTCAACGAAATATAGTCAAAGTTAGGTTACCGATGCGGAAACATTGCCATCTGCATTTACAAAGAGAGTGAAGGTGTAAATCAGAAAGAAACCTAAAGATTGTCATCAATATAACTTTTTTCAAAAGAATAAACATTACCTTGTAAAAGACGTGCAGCCTCAAGAAATACCAAGAGAAGAGGCCAGGAATGAAAAAGAAACGAATTTCTCCTAAACGCGAATCGATCGCTTTTCTGGAAAGCACGAAACAACATTTGGCCTTCATGTGCTCGGGTGCTCACCAACAGCATTTGTTTTAAGGCTAGCAACTGATCGATATACTGGGAAGAAATATTTTGAGTTGCTCTTATCAGCAGCCTTTATTATTACATACCGCTGTAAGTAGGAGAGACTATAACATTTCCGCCTTTGATCCAAACTTTTCGTCGGCTTTCTGAAATATTCCTCAGGGTGGTTGCAAATAAAAATCGATTCACCAAGCGCTAGTCAGACCAGTGCAAGGTTTGTATTCCTCTGCAATCCTGAAACAAACATGGAAATTTACACTCTGTACAACGTTAGAGACGAGATAATCAGTCTGGACAAACGACAATCATGCCAATCAATTGTTAAATACCTGTGCAATCGAAGAAAAGGTACTAAATGGACGAATCTATGTTCATCAACCAAGGCGATGTTCCCAGCGCCATTTTAATTTCCTCAGACGCAACTGCATACTTCTGGAATCAACGAAGAAAGATCACGAGTTCGGAGATGCCAACAATTATAGGCGACGTAGCGTGACCAAAATCAAATTAAATTTAGACACGCGATGTCGAAAGTCACACTATGCTAAGATCACGGGATGCATGTAACGTGATACTGTATTGTGAATTGCAAATGTCAAGCCACTTGAATTTACCATAAAGATCAAATTCCAGGCGGGTGTTAATGGGGGAATTTGTGAAAACATGTAATCAGATGGGTTCCTATGGTGCTGTAGGTGCGTGACTTTGGAATGACACGCCATCAGGACTTCTATTCTGTCAATTGAAAAGAAAGAAAGGCTACTCCATGTCCTCAAACTCTCGACTGGACCCATCAGGGTAGCTAGCAGTTTCAATTTTCTCAAATCATTGACACTAAGTTGACTTTCAATCGGCAAAATCAATTTAATCACTCTAGATACTCAGGTTTAATTGTATATTTCAAAGTTGAAAAGAATACGCAAGCAGATCTCTGTGCACGCGGCCATCACCATCACGCAGCCAACATTAAGCATCCCAACTTAATTGTCATACTCAAATTTACTTTTTACACAGTCTAACGTCCTCTTACAGCCATTTCTCGGCAACAGCCAGTTTTTCTTGTCCCGGTGGAGGACAGTCTATTTATTCTGTCCATGTAGTCCATGCCGCATTCTTGTTTTAACCTCTCAAAGACGGTCACTCACGTATGGCTCCAGGTTGGCCGTTCTTCAGGTACTGGCTTTCAAAGCGCATGGAAATGCCTGTATGATACTCGTGTTTATATATAGCATTCCAATATGCTCTCGTTGGGACATGGACTAAACATTTAGTTTGATAGGTAAACGTGCGTCTCTAATAGGATCCTCCGATCCTAAGACCCCTCGGCAATCCCGCATCCCATGTACACTCGAATCTCGCCGCCATTTCACATTAATATCCCACATTCCGATATTCAAATAAGGCAAATCCCGCATCCCGAAAAACTCGGCTGTTGGAGATCCTCTTAACCGTCTCTCTCTCTCGCTCCGAAGGGACAAGTTGGAGAGGGGGAGGTCATCGGTTTCCATTCTTGCGTTTACTCTTTTCTTCTTGTTTCTTTATTATTTATTTTATTTTACTGTTGAAATGGCAGAGGATCATTTATGTCTTCCCAATAAGAAACTTGCTTTATTCCTTCTGAAGACTGCAACCCTGTGATCAAGGAATCCATTCTGCCATCATACAAACCAACCACCCCACCCAGTCGGATAATAGTTAGGCGACGAAACATGCACTCCGCTGTTCAAGCGATATTTGATGAGGAGAAGGACTGGCTCTAGGGCTCTTCCCACGCTTCCGGTGTTTCGAAGGCGGGTGAAATTTGCTTTTTCTACAAACCGGAAATCCTATTTTCTTTCTGTAATTTCAGCCGACAGCGTGGACTATGTAAACCAGTTTTATAATAGTATTAACACACAGTTTTGTATGTTTATGTCTGCACCCAAGAAAGTCAAACTTGTCAGTCGTAAATGTCTGAAGTTGAGTTCAAAGCTCCATCCTGCCTGAGCAGACTACTAAGCAGCGACACTTATAAGTATCCGAAGGCCTCTTCAGACTAACTATGATCATTTTGTAAATTCAAAAGAGGCCTTCTAGATTCTAAGACTGCCAACGAGTAAATAATTTGTGTTTTGCGAAGCTTTTGACAGGCTCTTTATCACTGACAGAAAGCCTAAATTAAACACAATGTCAGACGGAGGAAGATGTATATAGTGATGAAAAATTGTACCTGTATGGATGTAGAGTATTCTTCTTCCTTTCAATCTTCCAAGATTATTTTTCATCTCTGTTAGCATTCTTCTGATCGCCTTTATATTGTATACTGGATCCACCAATATTCCAGTTGTTCTCCAAATCTGAATAATGTTCACTGCAATTTGATAACAAAGTAAAATAAGTCAAAATAAAACCAAAGAACACCACTTGTCGAGTCACACCAAAAGACTCAACCAATTGCTATTTTAATGATGACTCCGTCAATTCTCAGCATGTATTCCCCCTTCCCTGCCGTGATTTCGGTAATATTACCCTCTGACGTCATAGATTGTGCAATGTTACCAACTTTAAAGACTTAGCTGGAAGCAGTTGTATTGTATTGTATGTCATGTGAATTGAAGAAGCCAGGCAGGTTACACACGTTTTCGAATTAAATTCAGTGGTCAACCTACACTGTATAAGAAGAGATGGGGGTAGTAGGGGAAGTTTTGGAAGTTGCCAGGTAGAATCTCAATCAATCAATCAATCAATCAATCAATCAATCAAGCTTTATTAACGGTATCACTTCATTAAAAATGCTCTTCCAGTGAGCCGTTTACATAACAAAATTTTCAGATAAACTACACTAATGCTAAAATACATCTATATCTTAAGAAAATCTATCCTATAATTAATTACACAAAAATCAATCAACCGTAAAGGTACATTAAATAACTAAAATAAATTCTATTTCAACTCCCTCAAGGCAGTCCCTGGTTCAAGACAAAGACAGGGCAGACTTGTAAGAGTTGAGATTTATCTCGTCTTTAAGCACATTTTCTAGGCCATTCCACATGACTGCTCTCCTATAGCTAAAAGTCCGCTTGGCAGCTTCAATACGGGGCCTTTGTACAAAAATGTTGTTCGAGGCACCTCGCACGTTGTAGGAATGAGCCCCGGAGGTTGGTTTAAACATGTTCTTTAAACTCTCAGGGTAAAGGTTATTTAGAGATTTAAAAACACTTATTGCGAGTTGTTTAGAGCGTCTTTGCTCAAGGGTATCCCATCTCAAGTCTTGGAGGATATCCGCAAATCTTGTATTATAATCACTAAATGTTATAATTCTCCCAGCCCTATTTTGCAATCTCTGGAGTCTGTCACACAGGCCTTTTCCCATACATCCAGACTTCGGAGCAATAATCAAAATAAGGAGCGACTAAAGCATCATACATTTTCAGTAGGGTTTGGCGAGGCACCAGGGAACGAATACGTTTTAAGGCCCCTATACCTGCAGATACCTTTTTACAGATGGTATCTACATGGGATTGCCACACCAATGCCTCGTCAACCTCTATTCCCAGATATCTATAATTAGTCACCCGAGTCAATTGTTGACTATTAACAGTAACGTTTAAGTCACCATTTAAATGCCTTAGTCGGTAATGGCTTCCAATTATCATATATTTTGTCTTTTTGACATTTAACGTGAGTTTATTGGATTTCAGCCACTTTTGAACCTCACCCAAGTCTTTGTTTGTGTGTATAGAATTAAATTATAGCAAGTTTGTTTGTTCATTGTTTTCCCAACCAATCCTGTGAGCAGTTGCGACACACCTCCTCACACTCCTTTCATCCACCAATAATATCATCTGTTTGATAAACAATTACCCCAGTCCTACAAAAGTGTACCCTCCTAGCTCATGTTGAGTTGACACGCCATATCCTCCTCCTTTGTAGCCACCAATAATATCTATAATATCTTCTGCTTTGACATCAATTCCCCCAATTCTAAGGTCTTCATCGATTTTATTTTAAAAATGAGCTGCATTGTAAGACACATTAACTGCATGGCATCTAGAAAGTTGAAAAAAAGGAAAGTTTTTCACAGCTTCAATTTTTTTACCAAGTTATATACAGGGACTACATTCTGTAGGCTTTGCCCGAAGGTACAATCCCTTACCCATTTATAATTATACTACCACATCTTTGACAGAAAAGGTGTCTCTTTCATGTACCCCTTCCACATACCTTTAAGCTTAGAACTTTGCATTCCTTTTAGCTGTTGTAAATTCACTTTGAATTTTGAATGAATCAATCACAAAACCATAACATTTTCTCAACTATTTCACAGCGATAAAAATAATCATATGATGCGTATGTCAGCCCTTTTGGGCCTTAGTTACAGACTGAAAATCACAGGTTTCCGTACTCTTTCGTATACTTGAAATTTCTACCTTTTCATATACCTGAAGCCTAAAAAATGGTACCCCTTTGGGGGGAGCCTCCCCAAATAGGCCATTATTGGGAGTAACCCCCTCCAATGGAAGTTCAGCCAATTAAAACTATTAACCGTATTCTCATGAATAATTCCTTAAGAAGCAGTAAATCTCTTTAACCTTTGCACAACATCCACAAAATTAAGCAAATCTTACTGACTGAGCCATGAAGATACAAAATTTCACTTTTCCCAACAAAAGAACAGAAGAAATTAAGCAGAAAGAAAAGCAAACATAGCTTTTGAATTGCAATAAGGACAGTTTGGATGATTTACATCTGCTTGCTTTTCTTCTTTTTTTTTCTTTTTGACTGACTAGTAAGTGCCTTAACTACTGCTTAAAGGCCAGTGATTTTTTTTGTTTGTTTGCTGTTGTTGTTGTTGTTTATTTTTTACCAAGTAGTCTAGGGAGGAACTTCAGGGAGAAAAGGTTTATTACACTATTATGGCAAAAAAATTAAAACATTTGCTTCAGTCATTTTTTCTATATATTCTGTTTTCATTTTGTCCTTTTACACTAGATTACTTTGCTTTGCCAGGAAAACCACTCTGTTAGTGAAAACAGGTGGGAATCATGAAGCAATTTTGCCTTTGAAGGCTACCTGTATATAAACCTTTAAAATAAATTATTCCAAAACAGAGGAAAAACTAAAGGAATATTGGCAATTTTTTTCCCCATTAATCACAATCCATAGAAAACTGAACTGGTCAGTCTAGCACATTAATATTATTTTGTTACCACATTTTTAGCAAAGTGCAAATATCTCTTTTAATCAAGCAACTGCATGGTTGGTCCTAAATAACTATTATTTAAATGCAAACTGGAGCCTTACTTGAGTTTTGAGCCAGTCAAGTAATTGCCAATAGCAATTCCTGATGCCGTTCCTCCACTGCCGACAGTAACTACAATATCATCATAATCTTCTAACACATTCTGAATTAATATGAAAAACATCCAAACAATAAATTAAAACTACTAAGGTCGAACAAATTACAACTACTTAACAAAATAACAAAATAATCTAAAAAATATATAGCCTTCCATGCAGACATTCTTAGGGGTTTGTCACACATCCCTGCACCACTAACGTCGCTAGTGGAATGCGTGACAAACCCCAAAGAACATCTGCATAAGAAATATATGTACCTGGATTGCATGATCATCTCTTAATTTATATTTCCCTTAAAAGAACATGTCACACTTTACTAAGTAGATGCCTATGGACTGGCCCAACTAGCACCTTCTTAATAATTTTGGCGTCTGTTAAATACAGGTACCTTTGACTGAAAAGATTAGAAGTAGCATTTAGCACACTATATACGACCATGTTTGTTAAATAAAGTGGTGTACAGTAACTCCTTCTGCTGAGAGATGATATTTTTTCACTTCAAAGCTCCATTTGCTTTGCAATTAATCCTTAAAATTTGCTCTTAAATTCATCTCAAGTCAGCATTCTAACTTTAATAACCGAATGCCATACAAGGCAACAAAGTTGACCAGAGAGAAACTTTGGCATTTAAGATGCTTCCTGAAAAAAAATTTCTGTCAAGGGAATTCTGATCAGTGCTACAATGTAAATGTAGATTTTCTTTTCAAATTACCTTTGTTTTATTTGCTTAAAATAAATAATATTGAGATGAAAAGTCACTTAGGACCTTAAAAATCTTTTTATGAATAGCTAAATAGAATATGTATTATAGACAAAATTAAATTCAGTTTTTTAAACCAACTTCACTCAATTTCCTTTGCCTCCTATTAAGCTCAGTTCGTGAATAATATTACATGTACAGTGTAATGAGACAAAGGAAATAAATCTACCCAAATTCTTTAACCAGGGTAGATTTTATTAACCTGAATATTCTTTTAACCTACAAAATGCATGTCAAATAACCCATATAGTTCATACAGTGTACCTGTTGTATCATCTCTTGAAATGCAGTCAAGTAACCAAACATCCCTGTGTAAGATGAACCACCTATCTCTATCAAATATACTGAGGATCCCTGCTGCTTTCTGACAAAATAAATAAGATTAACAATTAATACAGTACTGCAACTGCTATATGGTTTTAAGGAGATTTTGAGTTGGCCAAGGGAATCAGTTACATGTAATTATAGGTATATTCACTGGCTCCTGCGTACTTAGCAAAAAAGGAAATAATAGAAATCAAAATTATTTCTCTTGGGGTGGTGGGACAAAAAAACCTTAAGTTTACAATTTGTGGGTGGCCAATTATAAGAGCTAGTGTAGGGTTTGCTGATCTTTTGCCAGAAGTGCCTTAATTATCTCACTATGCAATGTTTATCATTATAAGAATGTTCCAGCTAAAAAATGGTTTTTGTAGTCTTTTTAAGTCATTAAAGCCACTTACAATTTTTCTGCCATTTTCTCCATCATCTCTTTAAGGCCTGATTTATATTGAAGTTTTGGAACAACAACATGGCTTCCAACCATTTTTTTTAAGAAAAAGATTTCTTTACATCCAATATCTGTAGACTGCATCAACATGAACAAGAATCAACAAAATGTTCTACAGTTTACTGGCTCCCAAGAGGGCGCTAATAGTTTAAAATTTAACAGAAATTGAAATTTACTTAACTCTCGCAGATAAACACAGTGGGAATCAGGACCAACTTTCCGAACTTTAAGGAAAGGTGTCTGTCACATTTGGGGAGCTTAATTGCAGAAAATGACTGAAAACAGCGAGGGAAGCGACCAACAGTGGGTGTCCTTCTTATATAGGTTTGGAAAAGTGCGCTCCAGTTGACAGTGCTAGAATACTTGCTCCTAGCGAAACACATAACAAAAAATGAATTCAACCCACTCAAGGCACAATATTTGGTGCAGTAGATTGCTGTTGTGTATTGTGGTAGGCTAAGTTAAACATGAAACAATGCTGGCCAGCAGTTTTCCCTTATTGATGAGTATGTGGGGTGGTCAGGGGTTGCGTGCAGGGGTTCACGTACATGTATTAACAGCCTGGCTTTTGATGTCATTCTATGTGTTTGTTTTTCACTGTTGGGCAGTTTTCATTGAGTTTACCCCTTCCCTGCCAATCCCTCTTGGCATGGTAAGTCTTTTAGCCTCCAGTGATTTTCAGTGTGACAGTGCCTGGTGGTTCCCACTCACAGGTTATCGTGGATCATGAGGGGACACAAATTGCTTTTACTGGATGTACAATCCCACGCAGAGATGTTTTCTTTGTGGGAAGCTAATCCGACTTAATCCCATTAATATGTCGCGCTCCTCAAAAGTGCAAAAATTTTTTTGTTGTGTATTAGGTTTCAGTATACATTTTTTCGCACCAGAATAAATTAGTTTGCGCGCAAAAGGCTTTTAAAAAAATTACAATGTTTGTCCCACTTTGAGTCCACCTTCTGGAGATATGCTGGCTTGCTAGCTGGAATACATTGCCGAAGTGAAGATCTGGAATCCTTTCCTCCTCGTTGTTTTTTCGCCACGACATTTGTTTATATTTGTAGTGAGAATGCAGTGCATATTGGTGGACTTTACCTCGTGCGGCTTGCTATTTATAAGAGAAGAGTGCCGGATTTCATCGCTTTGTTCGCCTTTAATTTGTTGTCGAAAGCAAGGTAAAAGGACCGACAACTGTAAGGTAAGAATTGAAGTTTGTTTCCTGGTGAAAAATAGAGCATAGAACTCGTGAAACCCATGAGTATTACCTCTGTTATACCTAATGTTATGCAATAACTCCTCACTTTTTCGATGGGTAACACGGATACAAACAAAAGTTTCTTTTGCAAAAAAAAAGTATAATTTAGTTATCGAGACCATTTGAGGACGATTTTTCGTTATATGCTTCATTACTTGGCTTATTCCGGCTACGTGCGAGGAGTTAGATGACAATGTTTGTGTGCTATGTAATTATGTTGATAATTTCTTGCAAGCTTTGCACCTTTGTATTGAAACTCATGAAAGCCAAACTTTTTTAACCCTAGCAAAACAGTCTTCTATTACGGAGAAATTTTTAACGTCTTTTGGGGCAAAATATGGTGTAACATTTAGGGAAAACAAAGCTTGATTTTTGTAAACTGTATGGGACTCTCCAGGATACTTACAGTTAAGGCAATTTGTGTCCCCTCATGCACTGCTCAATCGACTCTGCCTGTCTCGTGGCTCCACCTTCTTCAGGCACCATTCTCCATGCTCATCTATTGTTGATGGGTTCAATAAAATAATTAATGTCTGATTCGATGGCAAAACAAGGGTGGTGGAATAGAAATTGGGAGTGTGAGAGCACACACCTTCCAACAAGGTGAATGTACCCCAGGTTTGAAGTGGAAAAGTGGAGGTAAATCCACACATTGTATTGAATTTGTTATTGGTTCTTAACCCTTGCTCCAGGAATGTTTTTCTGGTTCCCATAGCAATATATATGTGAGCTAATGTGGATAGGTTCAAACAGCAAGGGCATCAAGTGAAGGGGACCGATTTAAAAAGGTGTTCATTTTGTACATTGCAAGAAAATATACAGTATAGCTGACCTGTTCAGAGCTTCTAAGAAACAAATAACAATCGAAGCCAAGCTGTCTTGCTGCTATTGCAGTGGCTCTACAATGATTTGACTGCACTCCACCACATGTAAAAATGGTGTCACACTCATTGTTCAGTGCATCTGCCAGAAGAAACTCCAACCTCCATACCTATTACATGGCACAAAATAAAACAACGATGGCAAAACTGGCATGTACATGTTGTAGGTCAAAATGAAATTCAGGTTAAAAAAGGTTTTAACCTACCAGTAGGTTAATTCCCAATTTGCTTATAACCATAACTATTCATGATCATAAATAACATTAAAATTGAGAATCAACCTATAAAAAACCTATAACCTGTAAAAATGCATTGATCAATAAAATGGAGTAGTGTACCTCAGAGTGTCATAAACATACTTGAAGTAGATTATCAGTCTTACCTATGGTTATAATTATTAAATACTACATGTACTTATTAACCAAGAATGAGGTCATTATAATTATGTATGGAATATGTGTGAAAATCTTCATTAGGAAACAGTACAATGTATATCTCAAAGAGCTACACAAAGACCAAGAATAGTAATGACCGACAACATACAGAACAGGGGCAACTGGCGTCAACTATTACAAGTAATAATTATTAACCCTTTAGGTCCACTAATGACCAACATCAATTTTTTCCTAATAACAATCAATCCAAAGAAAAGGAGGTAAGAATTAATAAAATGCTCCCTGGGGGCTTATGTGGGCATGGTCCACTGGATTTGTTGACATTTGCTGCCAATTTTTAGCCCAGGATGAGGGATTGGATTGCTTTTGCAATTTTATAGCAGAATCCCCGAGGAAAAGACCCCAGCTGGGATTTGTTATGCACCAAGCAGAAATGGCTGGGAGAGAGAATAACGACAGAAGTATAGAGAATGTTGTCCTTTCCCACTCCTTGACTTACAAAGAAAGCTCAACTTCATCCCATGCAGTAGACAAGTGTAGGCCAAGGCCAGACTTCGAACTTTCCTTGAGACAAACCAAATTGTGATTTGTGTGGATCTTGACTGAGTTTGACAGCTGGGCCAATTGCACAATTAACTAAGCATCTAACCATGGTGCAGCCAAACCACCCATCAAAGGTACCTTTATATTAGGATAAGATAAATGTTCAGATCATGACTTCTATCACCTTCTAAAGAAAAAGGGAATAAAGACCAACTCACCACAGGTTAGAGGCTACCTCAAAAAATGAAGCTTGCAGGGATGAGAAACATTTTGTCGCTATTTTTATTTTTTTTTCTCATTTCTTTTAACTTTGCCTTACAGTTGTGCTACTTTTTAAAAGAGGCATTTTAAGTAAAACAAGACGCTGTGGTAGTGTATATTTGGGCGTCGATGTTCTAGGCGTGTGTGAGTTTACTGAGTAGTGCAGTAGCGTTGTATATTTTAGGGGTTGGTTGAGATGCGTGACGTGGAAGGCATGGAGTTATACTGGACGTGAATTGGTAGGATAATGGCTGTAGTTTGCTAATCTGTGAAACTTGTTTCTCGTAGAATTTAATATGAAGTAACAAAAGATAATTAATTTTGGAGGTAACAGTGAATTACAGCTGTAGGTGTTGCAGTGAGGTTGGTTGTGAAGGAATAGTATAGTTACAATGTGTTGAAATGTAGTGGTGGTTGTGAAAAGTCTTATCAATAGTCAAAAACATACTTGTACTTATTTTAAACATCGTTAGGCTTTCTCTTTAGGATCGTTTTTCGTTTATTTTTGATAATATTTCTATGACGAGAACATGAATAAGGCCAAAAGTTCATTCAATATAGAGAAGGGGGTATGAAGATGAAAGTTTGTGGGTGTGCTCGGGGAATTTGAAAAATTGGTGAGGTCAAAGGGAGGGCGTAAAATCTGGCTCTAGAACTATAAAGGGCCTGATTACATGAGCCAGGCTGGCTCGCTTTGCAGAGATCCCGGCACCTTAGTTAAACACAACAAAAATCAACTTTGCGATTATACGACAACCGAGCTAGCCTGGTTAGCTGGGATCCTGGTATTGTGATACAGGGATTCTGGGTGGCAATTTTCCAAGTAATCACGCTTGCCAGGCGGCCCGGCAAATGAACCAAGCGAGAAACAGGACAGTGGGTAACACACTGTTCATGGGCATTGCTAACCTGGCTCAGGTGATCAGGCCCTTACTGTGAGGTGTATTGTAATGCAGTTTGCTTTGAATTTGCTTTGGAATTAGCCCACTTTCATGGTTTGTGTATGAGAGAATATGACTTGATCTAATTAACCTAAGGGTTTTAAAAAGAAAAAACAGTTTGCACGTGAATACGTTGGACTCTGTCCTTTTACGGTTGGCGACATGTAAGATTTCAGATTTCCAATTTAAATTTTCATCCATGATCACTCCCAAGAAAACTGTTTCTTTTACCTGATCAATTTTTTGGCTATTAATTAAAAGTTGAATAGTTTGATTTGTACACTTTTGACATGGTTTAAATACAATGAATTTGGTTTTTTTCAAGTTTAATGAACGCCTGTTAGCTCTGAAGCATATTGACAACTTATTTAGCGCAGCATTCAGTAGATTAGTCAGGCAGTCTTTATCCTTGTGAGACACAAATACGTTTGTATCATTGGCAAATAATATCAATTGTAATATTGTTGACGTGTTGATTATATCATTGATGTAGAGCAGAATAAAAAAAAGCCCTAGTATTGAACCTTGGGGAATGCGACACATGATATTAGCACAAGACGAAACATAACCATTGTATTCTACAAATTGAAGTCTGTTGAAAAAATAGCTCTTAATCCATTTCAGAGCCAAGCCACATATACCATAGTGTTAAAGTTTATCAAATAAGATGGAATGATTGACTGTATCGAAAGCTTTCGAGAGATCTGAAAAGACACCAACCGCTAATTCACCACGATCAATAGCAGATGGAATTTTTTTCATGCACATCAATCAAGCAAGTGTCGTAGAGTGGTTTTTCCTGAAGCAGAACTGGTTATTACAGAGAATATGTAAATTAGTTAAATAATCATACAAGCGATTATAGATGATTCTCTCTAGAAATTTTGAAAAGCTTGGTAGAACCAAGACAGGCCTATAGTTGGTGAATAGTGACTGGTCATCAGCTCTAAACAGTGGTACCACACAAGCTATTTTCATTTGATCTGGTACAACGCCATGAGCGATCGATAAATTTATAATGTGAGTCAGAGGTCCCAAAATGATTTGAATGGATTCCCTAATTATATAGACATTGGAATATTATAAAATCCAGCTGCTTTCCCGGAAGCAAAAGATTGAGCAATGGTAATAATTTCAACCTCTGTTGTTGGGCTAAAAAAGATTGATTCTCGAAACGATCCAGATAGAAAATCTTTATGTGAAGAGGGAGGAGGCTGTATCTTCTTTGCAAGGTTGGGACCAATACTAGAGAAGTAGCTGCAAAACCTATTTGCTACCATCTGACCATCTGACTTAAATATTGTATTCAATTGAGGCCTTGGCTTTTCTTCTATTTAAGACATATTTAAAAATTTCCAGATCGCATTTGTATTTGATTTAGCATCTTCCAATTTCTTTTCATAATACCGACACTTAGCCAAACGCAAGGTGTGATTCAATTTGTTCTTGTACCTTTTGTAGAGTGAAGAATTGTCGACTTTTGGAACTTGAAGATATTTTTTGTAAAGTTTATTCTTTGTTTTAATAGATTTAAGAAGAGCTTTTGTTAACCACCGTTTTTTAAAGCACCTCTGCTTTCTAGTTGCCTTCTTCATGACGGGCTTAGGCTACAAAAAAAATTCTGACCAGGAGGTCTTCTAATCTCGTACATTACTTGTCACCGCCTGCCGGAAACAATCAATGAAGCCCTTTTTTTCTCTCAGTATCTT